>JAVFBX010159421.1:0-15167 GCA_034783855.1 Mopalia kennerleyi
CCATTGAGTCATCCATTGAGTCATCCATTGATCCATCCATTGAGTCATCCATTGAGTCATCCATTGAGTCATCCATTGATCCATCCATTGAGTCATCCATTGAGTCATCCATTGAGTCATCCATTGATCCATCCATTGAGTCATCCATTGAGTCATCCATTGAGTCATCCATTGATCCATCCATTGAGTCATCCATTGAGTCATCCATTGAGTCATCCATTCAGCCATTCATTCAGCCATTCGTTGATATAAACAACTAAGATAAACTCGTTAATATATATGATTCACCAATCTCATTGTGTTTTGGGGAAAGAAATTAAATGTCAAATCGACCTGGATAAATTGGTTATGCGTGACCGTGACGTCCACATTAAACCCACCCCGGCGTGAATGGGGAGGAGCGGTTTGAAGCTGTTATTGCCCGCCATATCAAATAACTATAGGCACTGGGGCATGCCTGAAGAGTCCAAATTTAAATTTAACATTTCTGATTTTATGTTGGTTGTTGGATTGGGGTTTAATGTCGGCGGTGTGGTTATTTCACTCATATGGGATCGTCGGCGGCCCATGGATGAAGTGAAGTCCCCGAAAATGGAAACAAACTATTACAATATAGTCCCATTAAGCAAAATATGGTGCAATAGAAAACAAGTATGTAAATATCCTGCAGTATGTATCAATCACACATAAACTTCAACACAAATAGCAACTTAAAGTAAATAAGTATTCAATTCGGAACAAACAAATATGACTGTTTGCTGGGCCATGGCTTAGTGGCTAGCGTGTCTGCTTAGTAATCCTCCCTCGATGTACAGAGAACGAGTGAACCGGACAATTTGGGGGTACTTCATTGGGGGGGGGGGGGGGGGTTCGTTTATCAGAGTTTTTGATGACAGTAGTTACATTTGGAGAAGGTCATTGAAGTTATTCTGTGAAGTTACTCCTGGACTATCGCTGCAAATATATTCTAGTTCTTTGAAGTCGTTATTGTGTCTTTCGCTTTGTTGCCAGTCCTTTTGCATATCAAGTTTTACTTTGTGTCTGCTTTTGTCCAAGGTATATTTAACCATTAATTCCTTCCGTGGAATACATGAGAGGATTCCAACACGTTTTTACTTCCCGTTTTTGTAATGCCGTACAAAAAAGAATTTCCCATATATTACAACGGATCACGACGTAAAACCTCGTAACCCCTCCCCCGAAGCGCGCGCCTTACATTTGCTGTGACTCACTCATACACCCGATGGTCGACATATAGATGTGATAAGTAAATAGATATACATGTACCACTAAACACCAGGAGCACCACGGATATAGACGTTAAATAAGCTTTAAGTGGCTTCTAATATAATTTACCTTATTTACTTGTCGCACAAATAATGCACTCATGCCAGTTCAGATGACGTGAAAATGAATTTTAGTACTCAATCATATTTATATCGCTTATATTTATAGCGCTTACTGTGCTAATCCATTGTTATGCGCAAAAAGAAACCAAAAATAATTACGTTTTCAAAATCACCATACACATATATAAAGCCATGTTTGTTGCAAAATGTCTAAAGTTCTAAGGATTTTTATATGATCAGTTATATCTCATACATCCAATAATTTGACTATCACTATATTGCACTGGCTACAGGCTTTCCGTTTAGTAAGCGACATTAGTAAGTTTCCCATAATGCATCAGTTTTAAAGTTGCGTTCATCTGAATAGTCTTGATACGTTATAACAGGGGACGCGGTCTGCTAGCTTATAAATATACTTTGCATACTTCTATTTCATACACTTCTGGTATAAGTGATGTATACAGGGATTAGGATACTCTGGTTTATAGCTGGAGAGGAGTTTCCAATTACTCTTGTGCTTTTCGAAATAAAAGGACAACGGTGACCAACGATTTGCTGCTGATTATTCGTGCACTTGTATACTATGGAAGGGCGGCGGAAGTAAATCCAAAATATGTGTGGGTGTGTGTGAGTGGCGTGGAGGGGGGGGAGGGGAGGGGGGCTCCACTGCTCAAACGTGGAGGTGTCAATCGTCTAAAAGAAAAAGAGACGGCCACTATGCGGCTTAAAAACGTCAAACAAACAAACTTTACACATATTTAAACAAATCCCTGGACCAGTATGTTTCTTGTTAATGTGTTGTGCTTTAAATGTGTTCAAATATTCCGCTTTACACAAATCAGAAAACACATTGGTCAGAGGAACGGAATTTGGACACGCGTCATTAGTCAATATGGTGGGGTTGCGTCAAAGAATAGGACTTCGCGATGGTCATATAGATTGGTTAACCATGCGAAAAACTTCACGACACTTGGTTTGAACTGGTAACGAGTTTGGCAGGATTTATCACTTGTTCCAGTCCCTCGTGGGTTGGTGCCCGCCGGGCAAAAAGAACAGCGATCTCTCCCAGCTTAAAATGATTGTTTTTACATATGGAAGTCAATACAACAATCCAACTTTCCTGAATCATTGGTCTCCGCGATGGCCGCTAGGACGTTCCATAACTTCCTATTACATTAATACGCCACAAGCCTAATGCTGAATTCTATTCGTTGAACAATACAGTTAAGTCAGTCGCTCATAGAACAGTCGAGGTGACCTTTATACGCTAGTAAAACTTAACTGTAAAGATGACAGCGCGTTTGGTCGTATGCCTGCGCGAATGGATGGCATATCCCTATCGTCCAGATAATCCAGTTGCTCGAAAGGCTAGAAGTTATTAACACCAGATTAAATCGCTAATAGTGGATTAGAGATAGACCTTCAACATGGCGTAACGTCATCTAATAATGGATTAATTTAATAGCGCTACTAGCAGCCGGCCCCTATTGGTCACGAATGTAAAGGACAACAGGAAGCCGATCTGTTTGTGATATCTCAGCAATGCATCTTGGGATTTCCTTGTCTTATCGCGAATTGTTGCCAATGACTTCGAGGGTGGTTGGTCCATTGGACCGGTAATCCGTCATATTAGGGAAATTGCCTTAAGCACAGGCCTTCTGGCTCGGGGCAGTTTGTTTGAAGAGAAGGGATAGTGTCTTTACTAAGCACTTGAGGAAAATTAACTTTCCAACATTAAGGAAATGCTTCACATCTTGGTTGTGCTAATGTCAATTATTGTTGCAATACATCCCCGTCAAGCCCGTCATATAAGTGAAATACCGTTAAGCACGGTGTAAAACAGCAATCAATCAATCAAACCGTACGCACGACATAACACCCCAAATCAAATAATCATAACCGGAGTCGATGTCAAAGGTCACACATGGGTAACAGGAGTCACCATACATTGTTGGGAAACAAGATGAAAATGGCAGACTTACAGATAACGGTTCACTATTGAAAACACGCAAAATTTATAATTGTTGGCTAGTTAGCTGAAGACTGAATTTGGAATATGGTTTAGGGCAGTGTTATTCAAGTAAAGTCCATACTGGCTTTACTTTGCACGGGAAGACCATTATATGTTTCCAACAGAGCAAGTCATTTTCCCTGATGTTTGACATTTTTATCCATGCTCCGTGCTGTAAATTAATACGGAAAAATATAGCGATATAGAAACACTGAGCAATGTTATGTTTGACGGCACAAGTTATTGTATACGCGTGGACATCAAGGACCTTACCAATTGATAGGTATGTGGCAAGAGGTCTGTTTTAGGTGTTCTGTGAATGGTTAGGATAAGGTCATTTTAGAACCGGTTTTCCGACGGGCAGCACATCAGAAATGATATTTGTGTATATTTTGAAATATATATTTTATGCTGATATGAAGACCTTCGGTACGATAAGTTTACCCTCTAGGAATTCACAATTATTCCCAGCGGGTATTTTTAGTTTTTTTATAAGGGTTTTAATGCACGTATATACTAAAAGACTATTTCGTCATATCGCCATATATCTACTATACCCGGAAATAACGATCAAGTGAATGTTTTTTAACACACGTCATTTAGAGATATGATATACGGAGTATTGGCATCTAGTCAGAATATACCTGACTGTCATGGATCTGATGGAGAGCTACAATGATAATGAATGCTTATATTTGTATATCATTGGAGCAATATGTCATTCTGACATTTCTCGACAAATAAACGAAAATCTTGTTTGGTTGTATACCTTTGTTAATAGGATATGAAAGGTCTAAGGATAAGCACATTTTGTTTATAAAATAATTTTCGTTTAAAATTACACAATCTTCTGATAGAGTTCCACTTTTAGGTACTTCAGTGAGACAAACACCAATAGAGAGCTATTCGCTTATAAGTATGTATCGGGAACCCTGTTTGATTTAACATCCTTCTGTACCACCACGACTTACTATTTCTGAGATGTTAAAAAAAGCCCTTGCATAAATGACAGCCATTCCACAAATTCTGGGACGAATAACCAGCTATATCGGTTGATTAATTTGGCCTTTTTTTGAGTCGATTTAAGCTGTGACATTTTTCTCTTTACAATTTCGTCAGTATGGCTTTAATGGGCGTACAATAATGACTAATGCAAATTGGATACTTAATTTTATTATAATATGATTTATGTCAATCATTGTATCCCTAAAATTACTGTAATGGCGTGTATACATGTGCGAGTCGTAATATATCTCAAGAACGCTAACTCCGTACTGTAATGGCGTGTATAAACATCAGAGTCGTAGTGTAGCTAAATGACGATATCTCAATTGTGACTGTTTGATTGGTTGATTGATACTTTTCTTCTCCAAAAAAGTCAAATTAAATACAATTTACTGTGGTAAACTTTCTTCGTTGGAACATGCGGCTAAATACACGGAAAGATCCGAGGAAACCTCATTATTTTCATTTAGTGGCAACATTTCTCATCGATTCACTCGTATAGCAAATCATTTATAATAGTTGCATTCTTAATAAAACCTGTATAATTAAATTTAAGAGATGTGTTAAATAATAAGAAAAGCGTTTAACTGAGTATTGTTTATTACAATTTATTTGGACTTATTCATCACGTTGAACTTCACACAGATTACTAGTACCATACAGAGAAACCTAACTCGTTATAACAAGATACTCATCCGTTATAACGACTATTTGTATGGCACTATAGGCATCCGTAAGTAGGCAATGACCAAGGCATATACGTATCACAATCGAGTCGTGTGAAAATTATCACACGTCATTTCTTGATTACCGCTATCAAGTAATGCTTTTGTATCTGAAATAAATATAAGTTACCTTCGTCACCCAGAATAGTGGGCCACATCAAGGCGTGGTCGCTTCAGGTAAAGTTTTATTCAGAACGCTGTAAATATACAGGTTGTGTAAATAGACAATGTATTAACAATATGTACGTACCATGCGTGGTATATATTAATGGTATATGCTGTGTGTCTCGGTCGATGACACATTCGATATATCAGTGGACGTGATAACGACTGTATAGGAGTCCGTTTCGTATGTCGCAGGGCGTGCGAAAAAAACACGGATGTTAGCGATATTTATTATGTATGGTTGTTTGTTGTTTGATTTTAGCTCTATGTTATATTTAATGTTATTTAACTAATACGACAGCGTGTCAAGACAAATGAGTGATTTGTTCTGCTTGTATATGGTTGGGGTACAACTGAAGGGTATTTAACTTATATGACGACGGATTGTCCATTTCACACTATTATTAGCTTAACACCAAATGTGTTTCTCCTTTGTACAAAGGCCCAAGGCCAAATGTATTTCAATAAATAGTTATTAGTATCATTAGGCTAAATACGATGATAAACCTAGAGGAAACCTCGTACAAACCACCCTCCTGTTTGACAGAGCCAGACAGTGTGACTGAAACACGTACATTTCTTTGCCTTATGGTCGACAGACGAACCCGCGGACAGTACGTTGAAGTAGGGTAGGCCCTGCATGATAGCCAGAAGCCCGGGTTCGATTCCTGGTAGAGGCCAGCAAAAATGTCTTTCTCACAATACAAATAGATATTATATTTCATATGATGCCTTAACGGCCTACTGCGCTTCGTGTAGAGTTTGATAAGGCGTAGTTCGTTCGGGTAGTTTTATCGTGAACCCCTGCAACTCAGACGGATGAGTGTTGGTCATTTCAGCCAAAGGTCCCTGGTTTAATCCTAATTCGAGAGATCTATTTCTGCCGGCCCAATGCGAGCAAGAAACCCGCGTTGGTTCCTGCTTGCAAACAACAGCAAGGTGTGGGCCTGTTCCATAGAATGTTGGAGGAGTTACCCTGGTGCTTTCTGAGCTAAAGAGAAACAGAAAGCCAGTATGTTTGTGATGTATTGTCCTGTGAGTATCCTGTATTTGTCCTGTGATGTTTTTGTTTGTTGCCAGTGGTGTCGGAGAGGTTTCCTTCGCCCATTGAGCTGGCACGCCGGCATCAGGGTGAAACAACCTTTAAGCACGGCGTTAAACCCCAAACGGACGAACGAACCAACAACCAACAAATAAATAAACAAACAAACAACTAAATTCAATAGATGGCATTCGCAGTCGCTCGAGAGAGTTACAATGTTATTCTGTGGAGTGCTACCGAGCGCTAGATCTGATGCGCAACAGACACCACAAACAGATCGACTTCTTCTTGAGCCAGAACACGGATGGATAATAAATGTTATTCTTAAGCATGCTGTCCTTAACTAGATGTATCGTCGTATATGCTTTGAATCTTAAAGCAACGTGTTAAGCACTGTGCACTTTACTAATGAAATTAAAGAGCAAGGAAGTGGTAAGTAAAAACTTATTCGGGCTGTTTCATAAATATATTTATATATAAATAAATCTTATCAAGCCTTGATTCTGACACGGTCAAAGTGAAATGTCTTAAGTACGGCATTCAACATAAAATAAAACTGGCAATGGATTAACAAATTTGATTCTGTTAAAATCTCTACGATCAACGATTTGTGAAGATTCCGCCGAACAGAAACACAGAGAGTAATAGAAAAGAAGAGAGGAAAAGAGAAGAAACAAATAAATAAGTGACAGATCGAAAGAAAGTGAGAAACAAAGAAATAAGTTGCAGATCGAATCAGTATATATGTAGATCCCAGATCGAATCGAAGGACAGGGAGAAATAAAGAAACAAAGAAAGAAACAAAGAAATAAGTGGCTGATCAAAAGAAAGGGAGACACAGAGAAACAAAGGAAGAAAGCAACAAACAAACAAGCAATCTATTAATCAAATTTAATAAAATATTACATGTAAAATAATGCACGTAAATTTGTGGGACTACTATAAAGGGGCGCCTTGAACAACACCTTTACGATGTTGTCTCCCCGTCAAGAAAGCTCCGAGTTCAAATAATAAATGTCAATAAAGTTAAACAGTATTTAACTGTACAAATGAGCAAAGTTTTATGAAAACTGTTATGTTACAGATACAGGAGTATCACAATATAAAATAATCTTGGCATTAAACAAATAAAATAACATTAAACATATCAAAATATATATAAATATATCATAAAGTAGTGTAAGAAATCAATAAACAAAAAATACAAATGTATATTTTTAATGCATTAGCCGAAAGGGAAATGTGCATGTCTCTATGTATATATAAATCCACTGTAAATTGACGAGCATTTCCTTTTAAAGGAAGGAAAACAAATCTCGTTGGTATTGTTTATGCTAAACTTTATTAGCCAGACATAGATGGTCGTTATTTATCCAGCTTAAATGTAGACAGATAGGAGTAAATAGGCTTTAAGTACTTGTCACTGGGCGCGGCCAAGTTTGACCACAACCAACACCTCCGTCGCGGTTTCTATATACAATGTGCGTCATTAGGTAACCTACTAAAAATAAAAGCTAGAAATAGCACAAAATCCGCCAAGAAAAGATAGTTCTTTCTTCGAATATATTATTATTGTCTTTTCATGAAGGACTATATAGCGTAAAACTTTCTTAAAGGTAGCTGATTAATTTTACCCAGAGTTAATATGGAGAGCTTTCGCCTACTTCATGGAAAAAATTTGCAAGGGAGATAATTACGTATTTTTATTCTCACATACATTAAACACATGGAGGTCAGTAGTAGCCGATGTATTTTATCACACCCCTTGAAGGTTTGGGCTGGAGATTTGTCAAGTGTCTTGACGCATTACCACAATTCCAGGTGTGGTATTAATTACACTAGGGTGTGCTATTTCTATTTTGTGTCGATAAGGGTGTTTTTCCCCTCTTTTAAATTGACAATAATTTCAATAAAGCAAAAACAAATAGACCACAAATCAATAGATATTCGCAAGTTGAACAAAGAATAATGCATGTGTTTAAAACGACTGCTAGTTTTAATTGATCGACATTCTTGTGGCAGACTTAGTCATCTATTCAAAAATAAAAGGCCTGATATTTCAAAAATGGGGTTCGATGAAAGTTTTGTCGAAATATGTCAAATGCTGTGCTTGAATATAATCTGTGTATAAGCATAGGTTGCATTTATTATTCCAATGAAAGTGTTTTTCAAAAATAAATTATTGCTCATACAGTAACAATCCTATTTAACATTTTAGTTGAGTTTGTATTTTTAGTAAAACCAAAAATTCCTTTTGTTTACGAACAGTTCTTCTGTTTGCTCTACCGTGGTTTGAAGAAAGTGAACCGTCTTCCTTGTCTTCTTCTATGGGAAGGCTTCTTCTGTTTACGATATCCAGGTTCTTCTTCTTCCGGAAGTTCAACTGTTTTCTTAACCGTATTATACTGTTGAGCTTCTTCTGTTAACTATATCCATGCACTTCATCTTCTAGAAGGCCACATATGACATATCTTGTTTATCTTCGTATAGTGGAAATTTGTTCTGTCAAGGCAAGGCAAACTGTTTTCTTGCTATTCTTAAACCGAAGGGCCTCTTCTGTTTGTGCTACTCCGGTCCTTCTGCCACAAGGCATACCGTTTTTGTTTGTTCTTCTTAAACTGGAATTTTTTTCTGTTTATTCTCCTTATTCTAGAGGGCCAATCGTACTGGGCAGTATCTTCTGTTCATTCTTCTTCTGGAAGGTCAGTAATTTTTTCTCAACCTCCTTACATGGAAAGCCTTCTTTTGTTTACATTGCTACTGCTTCTTCTTCTTCTTCTAGAAGATCCTTCGTCAACTGTTTAATTGTTCGACTTAACTGGAAGCACATCACTCAATTTCTTTGTCTGGCCATCTTCTCGATACAGCCGATTTCGTTTTATCTGTATTTTGAGTCAGTTGTCTGATACACAATGAGCAATTGTCAGTCTTTATATTGCTTTGGTCTATCAAATTCGGAATTTAAAGTTTATGTTGCCATCTTTGGATGTAGTCAAGATTTAACGTCTCCTACTCGCAATCACATCTTTCATATTTACCGCATGATAATCGCAGAATGTATCGACATTATTGCACAGTTCTATCGGACCCTTTGGCCTGTAAAGTGTGTCTTGGTTCTGAAATTGAAAAAGACAAATAAATTAAAACTTGTGTCTTTTGCGGTACCAATCTTGTTGAAGTATTTTTTTGTGTGGGGAGTTGGTGGATTGATTGATTGGTGTTTTACGCCGTGCTTAATTGTATTTCGCTTATATGACGGCGGTGTATTCCACGACCAACAATAATTGACACTAGCACAATCTAGATGTGAAGCGTTTCCATAATGTTGGAAAGATAATTCTCCCTCCAGCGCATTGGAGTAAAGACAGCATTGCTACCCTTTAAACAAACTGACCTTACCCACGTGTGTGTGTCGGGTTGGGGCTTGGGGTGTGTGTCGGGCTGGGGCTTGGGGTCGGTGTTGGTAGACGGACGCTTTAAAAAGACGCGGTCACCAGAAATAAGGTAATGTTGCGTTATCTCAATATCAAATGAGCTTAACTAAGTTTTCCCAAGTAGAAGCAGTTTAAAGATTTTTGTTCATAATATGAACTGAATCAACCTATTCGTGATTTTGAATGAGAGTTCTTTAACAGTTTTATCGGTGCGTCAATAAAATAATGATTCTCGCCTCGCCTTGTACACACGCTTACCGCTAACAACTGAGCCTCCATTGAATAAAATAAATTCAACTTACTTCGGCCTCCAGTGATGGGACTGATCCATATCATGACCTGGGGCTGATGAAGCATACCTAGATAAAAAAAGAGGAAAAAACATGAAGTAATACAAAATCTTGAAACAAAATTTAATAAATGGAGTTCAGAATAAGCCCTTTTACAACAACAACACATTCCTTTACATTTCTGTAACATGTGTGCTATAGACATGTTCTTCTAGTATGTGTTGTTCTTGAGTAAAACCATTCTGATCTTATATTTCTAAAAGTCATCAGGGATGTCGATTAGTTAAAATCGATAAATCACCTCATGTTCTATAGATGAACTCACAGATATAAGTTTCTAAATAGATCTAAATCTGGAGGTGTATATATGTAAGCTACAGACATCTCCAGAGAAAGAACTGACCATTTACATGGTATATAAAGTATTAACAAATATGTAACTATCAAAATACCAGTACCGTACCAGTGACTTTGTGAGATACATGGCGTGGGTACTAGACCAAATCGATACTGGTGCAAACCACATGAAGCCAAACCTTTCAACTTTGTCAAATTCAAACATGACATACATGTATTCCAAGGCGAGGCGCCATTTTAAATGTCTAACTCATACCTGGGCTGTCCAAGGAGTCTCGGGTCTTGTGTTAGCGGAGCATTTCTAGCATTGTCATAATGAGATGCGTACTGTTCCATACTCCTCGAATTATCTCTTAGTTCGTGTGGGGCCGTGCTGTAACCCGGATGGCCTCTCCGGTTCTCGACGCGCTCCAGATGATCGTAGTCAGCCAGTTGGCGTCCTCGATCGCCGATCGGACCAGGTCCACGACCAGACTCGTAATTAACGGGTCTTTGAACTTGGGAGTAAAGGTCAATGTTGCTGCGATCTTGACTTCTTGTCCCCACCGGGCGCGTATCAGCATAATTCCTCGATTCTCCATGCATGAGAGTAGGAGAATCACTGCTGTGTTCCTCCACATACTGAATAGTTCTCTCCGCTCTGACGACAGCTTCGGTGGACCTACAAAACGAATTTGCAAAATACAAAAAACTCCTCATAAGTATTCTCTGTAACCGCAAATCTACCTACCAGATATTAGTTTGGATAAAATAGACAAAGAGATCATGAAACTGACGAAATAAATTCAAAATATTAAAATGTAGTTGAACATATCGAGAGTATCTGCGGAATGAGGTAGCCCTATGTATAGCAGTTAAAATACACTGCGATGTATCGGTCAAGCTATCAAAGAATCAACAAAGTATATATTTATGTTGAATAGATAATGGGCTTAACTTCCAGGTGTCGTGATGCTATATATAATGTATCTCATTTATATACGAGGGCGGTGAAGGCCTACTTGCAGGGAGCGAAATCAGCAAAGTACGGTAACCATATAATGTGAAGTGTCATATAAAAATACTGTGTTGAAAAATTGATGTTCTTACATAGTTAACAGCATAAATATACTTCAATGATACTGCCCGTAGCAAGAGGGTTGGGTGAATGGACACCGAGGAAACTTACCTTTGTTGCTTCCTTGAAACTGGATTGTACGATTGATCTTGGTTAGAGAACCTGCAATGCAAATTGATGTTGTTGTTGTTACAATAGATTTGTTTGACCATTTAACCGACACTACTGTTCTTTTAATTTGACTTAAATACATTTAATCAACTTATAAAATTGTCTCTAGTTTTATTCCATAGTTCTGTGGCCAGTTGCTCTAAATGCGATTGGTCACTTACATCGGATTAATTCTCTATTATAGCGTATAAGAGCTAGAACTTTAACGAGGCGTGACATCATCTAATGGCGGATTAAATATAATAGCACTTCGAACAACTGGTCCCAGTCCTCTGAATAGAGATATCGCCTTTTTTAATTTGGAATGTTTATAGGGTAATCCAAAAAAACAATTCTTCATAGTTTGACCCTGAGTAAAAGATAGTATTTTTACCTTTCACGATCATGTTGTAATTGATCCAATCTTTCACGGGCAATAGCCTCCAGGATTTCATTTCTCCCTTTTGGTGGAGATGAGCCATAGTGTACGTCGTCAAGACCGGCACGTGCATCATTTCTTCTGGCGTAATCTTGAGGAATTGGATCTCGCATCATCTCGCGATTGGTTGATATGGGATAACGATAATTGTCCGATCTTTGTGGCGCCATGACATCTAGCGGGATCTCGCGTGATCTGGCAGGGATGAAATCTCGCGGGTTTTCTCGAAATCTTGTTACCGTATAACCAAACTCATCTCTTGCCATGGGCTGAAGAAATCGGTTGTCGGCTGGGTCTTCTAGGTAAGCTGAGTTTCTATAAGCACTCAATCCCGATGTAGGCGGCGGAAGTGCAATTCTCTTGCCATACAGACTTTCGTCAACAAAATTGTCACGTGTCCTGTACGATGGGGGATAGCCTGGAAAACCTTGGTCATGTCTTAAACAATAAAAGTAAATAAATAAATAAAACAAACAAAATAAATGCAGCACAAATTAAAACACTGACGTTTTATGATAATGGTAAAGTATAGTAACAACTCCGAAGAAGATAATGAATTCATTTTGACTCAACGTTTCGGTTTATTAATCAAACCATCATCAGGAGTAATGATAATGGCATTCTAACGTTTTGATTGTTCAAATTGTTCTTAACAGGGCAGCTGGTGGTTGGGTGAGAGGTTCTTATTGCCCTGGTGCTCTCGGGGCTAAGGGACACCAAGAAGCTCTGCGAATTTTCCGAATTGTCTAGTGATTGTCATGTATTGCATTTGTTTGTTGTCATTGGCGTCGAGGGTGGTTTCCTTCACCCATTTGGCTGGCACGTCGTTACATTAGCGCTTGGTGTAGCCTTAAGCACGGCGTTAAACCCCAATCAATCAAACAAACAAACATACAAAACAAGTGAACTAGACCAGGTCACACTTTCACGAAACTTCGTACAAACTTTTTGTTCAGGGTAATTGACGACGTCTTATGGAAGATTTACATGGTATGACGTCATTTGCGATAAGAATGTGTCTGACAAGGTTTCTGGAGTGTGCCCGATTCCGAGCAGCATGACGTAATGTGGAATGTGAATCACCATTTAAATCCAATCAACTCTTGTGTTATGCATGAAAAGAAGAACCATAACAACCATTACAACGATAAACCGCTTCAAAACTTAACAGCAAACTGTAGAAACAAAACTATTACTAAAGGGCAGTATACTACCACACTTAGAGTGAATAAAAGATTTATTTTGTCCCTGCACATACTACATAATTGTGTGGAGATACAAATCCCTGTGTATTATTACAGGTAGTTATTTAGAGTGTCAGGTGTTTGGTTAGATCTGATTAGCTGTGAGAGAACATGGGCAATAGGAAGATCCTCCAAACACCCACTAAACTGAGAGACGCTATCAAGTATGTCTTACCCGAAACTTTTATCGAGAGCGTACAGAGAACCAACTGACGTCACTTCCGTTATAGGGGGACCTGGCAACCTCTCTTGTTTCCGCCTGTAACAGAACGAAAACCCAGATACATACTGTTGCATCATACTTAAGATTAGTCCAAGAAACAAAGTGAAATGAAGAGCTGATTATGTCGAGGAGAGGACAATTGATTCCAAACGACAAAGTGCCTGTGATTGGCTCCACAAATCGATTTATAACTTTCGTCAAAACCCTAATTTAATAGTTCGGACAAACGTCCTATATCATGTGATAAAAAATATAACTCTAGCTTTCAGCTTGTAGCAGAAGGATAAACAGGTTCATAAGTTGTTTCATAATACACAAATTATAACGAAAAAATACCATCAATTCAAATTTATAAACGATTGAATTTTAAATTCATTTGAAACTCAATTTGATTTAATTTTAAAGCATAAAAGTAAATTATGAATCTGGACCATTACTATGTAAGTTGTGAATAAGTTAGGAGTTGGAATTGCTTTTTAAATGAATCTCTGGGTTCAATTGTTTAAGTATTCGATCTTCCCATATAGCAGGTAAATTATACAATAAAGATATCAAACCACCGGCCCTGTTTTATCATAATTATTATTTTCTAAAATCCAGTATGTTTGTCTTGCTCACCTTTCCTTGGCCTTCTTCTGTATGCGACATACGGCGCAAATCAGAACTACCAGTATTATAAAAACTACCCCACCAACGCCACCAGTGATCCCAATAATCATCCGCTGTTCATCTGAGAGACCAGGGCTCTCCGTAACCCCAGTTTTCTCTAAAAAAAAAACAACAAAAACTTAAAACAAAAAAATAAGTAAAAACACAAATTACTAGTATATAAAAATGTCCATGGATTATTTGGGAATCGCAATCGCATTAAAGAATAGCAACAATGTTATTTTGTTTTCCGAATATTTTACTTTTTTTCATTCATCAATATATTTCCTTGATGATGACTCAATTTCAAGACCAAACATTGGAAAAATCAAGACGCAATTATACATTTGAAATTGATTTCACTTTGATTTGTACGTCGCCCATATGATTTTGAGTGTATTCTCTAAAGATATACTAAACTAGCAATATATACTGAATGACTCTTTAAAAGTAATAATATATGAAGAAAGATATACTAAACTAGCAATATATACTGAATGACTCTTTAAAAGTAATAATATATGAAGAGAACAAAACGGAAAAACATATTATGCCGTTTAACTGTTTCCATATATTATTCTGGGAGGGCTGTCAGGCAACACAAGAAAGACGTGTCATTTAAAATCTTCCGTAGATTTTTTTGGGACGTTATTGGACAGTATTCAACTATTCAAAGAATGTATCACTCTGAAGGTCCTATGTTATCATGTAACCTAGGATTCCAATATACAGGGATATGAAGCTCGGCCTTATCAAGGTCCAATCTACATTAAATCAGGTACTCGGTAGTGTTCTCATTCGTTTGTTTCCGTAAATATTCCCGAACACTGAAGAGCTTGACAGTTGTCAGTACACTTTCACCTTGTTATAATATGTCAATAAAAGTCGTCCATAGATAATAGTTTATATTCTTAATCATTCTGAAGCGATATTTATTATGGTAACCATATAAAAATACATGTCAATAGCAGTCTTCATGGGCGTCCGCAGGTCGTGGGGGGGGGGGGGGGGGGGGGGGGGGGGGGGGG
>JAVFBX010159515.1:0-12567 GCA_034783855.1 Mopalia kennerleyi
GGACAATCCGTCGTCATATAAGTGAAATACCCTTGAGTACGACGTTAAACCCCAATCAAACAAACAAACAAATCCTTCAATCATTGGAATGTGATGTGAGTGAAATAGCCTGAAGTACAATGTATGGCATTAAACCCCAAACAAACTATATAGTGATAAATTGGTGGACTTTGTGTGGAGAAGTGTGAGTTTCTTTTCGCCATGGTGCTGTCAGAGCTAAGGGGCAACAAGAATCAGATTTGCTTTGTGATGTCATTTGATTTCCTCTATTGCCTTAGTTTGTTGGCAGTTGACTCAGGGGTGGATTCTTTCACCCTTTGGGCTGGCATGCTGTCGTGTGTGAAATATCAATAAGGGTGACTTTTAACACCAATCAAACAAACTAATCAAAAAATGTTGCCCTGAGGCAGAGGGCAGTATGGACACCCTGTTTATTTTGCGCACTCTGTATATGGGGCAGTTTGTTTGAAGAGTAGCAATACTTCGCACTGGAGGAAGATTAACTTTCAAACAGTCAAAACACTTCATATCTTGGTTGTGCTAGTGTCAATTATTGTTGGAATACACCACCGTCATATAAGTGAAATACCCTTCAGCACAGTGTAAAACACCAATCAACCATATCAATCGGCTTTATTTTGCCACTGGAGTAACATTAATTTTCGAACTTTATTGAAAAACTTTACATTTTATCGTTGCGTTTACTGTTGGGTACAACACCATGATACAAGTGAAATACCCTTGGACTAGTGTTAAACACCAGTCCATCGATAAATGTTGTCCATTTTCTAGGTGTTTTTTTTTTTTTTCATTGATTTTCTGAAAAAGCCATGGGTGGTTGGAGGGAGTTTCATGTTGCCTTGGTGATCTCAGAGCTAAAGGGGAACTAGAAGCTGATGTGGTGGTGTCTGTATTGCGTCCTGTTATTGTCCTGTATTTGTCCCGTCTTGTCTTTGTTTGTTGCCAGTGGTGTCTAGCGAGGTTTCCTTCACCCATTGTGAAATACCCTTGAGTACGACGTTAAACCCCAATCAAACAAACAAACAAACAAATCTGAAAAAGCCTTCAATTTTTATTTTTGTAAGTGAATCTAAACTAAATTGTTCATTTAATTGATAGTCACTTAATAAAAAAAAAAACGAGGTGTTTTTTAAATTGTTCTATATTGATTTTCCATTTCAAAATTGTCTAAACTATCTTTAAGCAGTTTGTAAATTTGAATTTTATCCGTTGTTGATCCTCAGAAAACTGGTGAACCTTTAATGCAACGATCTGATGACACAGCGGAGGCGTTGAAGAAACGATTAGACGCATATCACAAACAGACAAAGCCATTGGTCAGTTACTACACCAAAAAAGGAATCCATGTTTCTGTTGATGCCTCTCAGAAACCAAATATTGTTTTTGCAGCGATAACTGCAGCGTTTGCCAAATCTACGAAAGATAAAGTTATGTTTTTATAGGGGTAGTATTTGTTTTTTGTTTTTTTTTGTTTTTTTTAGCAAATTAGGAAATTTTGGGGTGTCTTTATGTCATGGAGTTTTAATAATAGGATTAATTTTGATAGAAACTTTTATTGCTATACAAGCATGCCCATACCTTAAAGGCGTTAATGGATTTGTCCTAAGCAACTATCTATGTTTGGACCATTCTACTTTGTTTAACAGGGGTGTTTGAGCTGCAGTAATTTGACAACAATCATATCCCAGAGTATTTTATTCATTTGGTTTTAACCTTTTATTTTACTGAATTTATTTCATTTTTTATTGGTAATAATTTTGTGTTGTTGAGGAATGTTATGGGCTTGACTTTTAAATAGAATGTATTTTAAGGGTTCATTTTTCTCTTCATTTCCTTATTTTTAATTTTAAAATATATTAAAGTACTAGTTCTCTCTAAAATTCAAAATTACAATTAATCATGAAATGAAGCGAAGGTGAAAAAATTAAGTATTTATTGAATATCTTCTGTGTAAAATTTTAGACATAAGTTTGAATAAGACATCTCATTACATTTTTTTAAAATAGAAAATTGTCTTTTTTTGGTTTAAATATGTAAAACAAAAAAGCATGCTACTTTTGGTTAGTTAGAAAAGGGTCCCCTATAAATTTGATTATTGGGTTTGAATAATTAAATGCAAACTGTATATTTACATAAGAAAATTGTCAACCAATTTATCATCAATTTATTCACATATTATCTTATTATTTCGTGATGTTAGCCCTTCGTTAACCTGTGAAACACAAGTCAATAACACAAGCTCAGGCAATACAGTTTTTCCAAATTATGACATCTTTTCCTATAACAATGTTTTGTTTTTATTTATTTCTAAAGTACATCAATCCTCTTTTCCCATACCTTACTGTAGTGACCCCTTCTAATGGATGAGATTTGATAAATTTGTATATAGAGTGGTCTGGTGATGTCACCTTGTTTGTTGATCTGCTGAGTGGGTTGGCAAAATTTGTATGCAATGTGACTGAATAAAGCAAAGGAAGGCATTTAGCATGTTAATTTTTTAAGCCATTCACCAATTGTTTGCAGGTGGTTGGTGGGATATTCATGTTGCCCTGTTGCTCTCATAGCTAATGGGCAACAAAGTCGATCGGTTTGTGAAGTCCCTGTATTTGTCCTGTCTTTGTTTATTGCCAGTATTAAACGTTGAGGATGGTTTCATTCTACCCTTGAGCTGGCCCTTCATCCCATGACATGAAAGAACTTTTAAGTACAGCTTTAAAACCCAGGGGCCACTTTCACAAAACAGTGTACGACAAATAAATATCGTACAATATTTTTTTTTGTGAAAGTCGCCCCTGGCCGACAATTTAGCAAATCGAAAATGAATTTTTTTTTTAAATACAGGGAACTTTCCCCATAACTAAGTATAGTGGCCATTGTTATTTGAGGTTTGATAAATGTGTATACTCAGTGGCCTGATGATGCCACCTTGTTTATTGATCTGCTGAGTAGGTTGGTAAAATACTAAGCAATGTGGTTAAATGTTTTATGAGATGAAACAATTGTTTGTACTAAATTCTCATTAAACAATTATTACGTATACCATATTTGGCTAGTGACCGGTTAAGAAGGTGTTAGAAAAGAAAATCTAAGAAACCGATAGACTTCATCTCGCCCCTCATCACCAGGTCAGCAGGAAGTTCCAGCACACCCCATAGATGTGGCTCGGGCAATCGAGGGGGTGTGGTTTTTTACGAGGTTTCCTCTCGGTTTTCAACCATAGTAGGGCAAGGAGTAGTGTGAAGTAGACAGTACGTTGTCATATAAGTGAAATACCCTTAAGTACGACGTTTAACCCCAATCAAACAAACGTAACACAACCCACTATAGAATTAGAGGTCACATAACTGTAATTTGAAGTTTTTGCAGGAACTGGTGATTATGTATTAAATTGATACGGCCAAAAAACATTTAAAACAATGAACTTTTCAAGATATTTTTTTATGTCCAATCATACCACCTTTAATGGCGCCTTGGCCTTGGTAAAAAGAAAACGGAAACATCGTTCAAGTATATGTTGCCACACTGCCATCTCTCTCTCGCTCTCTGTCTGTGAATGTAGACTTGGAATTTTTGCAGAAAGGCCAGTTACTTTCTTTTTTCATACACAGAAAAGCCCTATACACCTCCTAATATGATAACGAATTGAATTGGGAATAATAACCTGTATTAAATTAGAAGTCTGGTAAATTCAGATGTAATGGCTTTGCATGCAAAGCTATTGCACAGTTGGTGCCGTTTTTACCCTAGTATAGGCTGAGAGAAGTGATTCCGAATTCTGGTTGATAGAATAACTCATTTGTTTCATTCCAAAGCCTTCACGACTTCGCCCTCCTTTATTTAGTCACATTGGTTTAGTATAATAAAGTATACCGGTACATATATTTGTCCAACGATGTTATTGAATATGAAACGGATCTGTTTTAAATAAAATCTGTTGAAATTGTTGATTATATTTTACAATGTGTAACCCTTTAAATCAGAAAATAAAATCATAAAGAATTTTATAAAATGTTTTTTTTTGTGTGGAGTTTATGAAATCTGCTAGATAGAGGAGTACTTGCTCTGGCCTGGTGCTTTATTAGCTAACCGGCGCCACACGGCTGAGCTCGGGAGTTGGGTGTATATAATTCTCGTTCTCTACTACTTGACTTTCGGGTACTTTTTTGGTGGTGGGGGTAGAAGATCGCTGGAACTGGTGGTGGTGGTTGAGTCGCTGGTGATGTCGTGGTTAGAGGTCTAAATACGTAGTAGAGATGCCGTCGTCTAGGACTTTGCGCTTTCCGTAGAAATAAGTAAAGGCTGCCTTTTGATGAGCGTACGAGCGCATTTCGTTGTCTCGAGGGAACAGGCGCATGCCATGGTTGGTACCCAAGGCACTCTTCTGGGTATGTAGCACGTCGCGGTACATCTCCATGATGATGATCGTACGGATCAAGAGAATATATCACCCCCGGTCCCGTAACAATAGTAGGTCTTCGAACAGAGCGATGACATCTCCTCACCGCTCCATTCTTCCTTGAACAACCCGGGGGTTTGCTTGTCGAAGTCGTAGAGATCACGCCGTTGTAGCCATTGGTCGCGCACAGGTTCGTATGTTTGACGCTGTTCCGGTTTAACCAGGGATTCCCGTGAGCTACTGCTATGTAGGAGTGCTATGCAGTACTCTGTCACTGCCGTCGAAGAACTTGCCCATAAAAGCGTAATAAAATTCCAACATGCGTTGTTTGCCGTACTGGTAGACCATGCACCCGATTTGTAAAGGTAGATTGTAGCGGAAGCTCTTCTTCGCGGTACTCACTTCAAGGTCTCGGCGTCGATGACACATGTCTCGAAAATAAGGTGAATTGATGCGTCGTCGAGCCGTGGTCGCGTCGCAGATATGTCCTCCCGAGAGAGACCGTGGTGTTTTTAAAGATGGGTGGACACTCGGTGAACGTGGGTTGAAAGTGTTCGGGGACGTGTAAGTGGAACTCCACAAACTCAACTCCTTGGCACGAACTGCGTCTAACAGATGTTGCTGCGTTGGAGTCTGGTAGCGGTGGAGAGGGTGGCTCCGGATCTTAAAAATGTCGCCAAGATCGGGACATGTTCCGGTTGTTTTTCCCGTCTGGTGTTGTACTGGCCGCGCGTGAATCCGCACTCGAGTGCGTGCCAGTAACAGCCTTTAAACTGGTAGACCGTCGGTTGACCAGCCACCATGGCAAAACCATCCACGGGCTATCGTCGATCACCGATGCGCTTCTCAATATGGTTGCCTTGATGTCGTATGGTGATGCCGATGAGATGGGCCTGTCAATCTAACCATTGATTAGCGATGTGGGTGGTGGGCCGGCGTAGTATGAAGACTCCCTCGGTCTCTGTGGGTAACCAACGGGCGTAGTGACCCGCAGGCATGTCTGACGCAAGGCAGGCGAGGTATAAGGCGTTGGTGTCAAACCTTACAATCTTTTGACACACCTGACCATCACGAATCTTGGTGACACCATAGTGTAATGTTAAGCCCGGAAGGCTTGTACACTGTTTGAAGACATCGACGCCTAGCTCACGATAGAAAGAGGCCATTTACTACGCAGCCTCCATGAAGGGGTCCACTTCGAGGTTGTTGTACCACACGAGGAAATCTTTGAGGGTAGTCCTCGCTGGATAGTGTCGTGTTTTTCAACGTGTTGTTAAACGCCTCTCTGGGTGGAAGACAGGTCTCCTCTAGGCGGGCTAGACTGTCCACGTAGGTGTAGCAAAATGTGGCTCTGTTGTTTTTTAATCACGTTCTTCAACGTTTGTCGATGAGCCAGGTAGGGGTATTGTAACGCTTCACCATGTTAAAATCATACCGCCCTGTGTTGAACCCTAGCACCGGGAGCTGCGCCAGATAGTTCAAAAGTTTGGTCTTCAACACAGCGGCGTACGGAGGTGACTTAGGTTCAGACTGACCCGGTATCTGGGCTGGAATCCGGGCGTCTAACGCCCCTAACACGCTCTCAAACTTAAACAGCATGCATTGGTAACTCGCAGCGCTGATCTCGTTGAGGTACTCGATGAAGGTCGCCATCAGCGTGTAGGGATACACGTCGGAGACAAAACAGCGAGGCTGTTGGTAGCCTGGGACGTTGGCGTTGACACTGACGCTCATCGGTATATGACGATCGATCCATACGGTTTTACTGGTGGTGTCGTCCGGCCCTCAGGGTTGTAGGTAGGCTTCGAAGTCGAAACAGGCCCGGTACGGGAAATACAACGCATCGTGGGGGAGTTAGATGCCTTCCTCCATCAGCTTGTCGAATATCGTAGGGGTGTTGTGAAAGACACTGCCTGGGTACCGCTTCTTGATCGACACGTCACATGTCTTCTATGGACGGTGGGGATTAAAGGAGCGCTGAATGTTCTGATCGCACTGCGGATACTGGTATTGGTGTGCGTAGAGGGCTCTGTCTTCACTTAACTGAAATGGCGTTGGTACAGGTTCAGCGTCATCTTGGAGGTGGGTTGGCCAAGCGAGCGACGGACGCAGACCGCGTGTGGTGTCTCGGTCTCGAGCGAGAGTGTAGACGGCGATGTTGACCTGAAATAACGTCTCCGCACGGTCTAGGCGATTGAGGGGGACGCCAACTCAACATCCGTCAAGTACCTCTGGAAGTACCGCTGTGCCTGTGTGTCGCAGTATTTCGGTGGTGCTCAATCGAGGTGGATAGCCAGACATCGAAAAAAGCAGAGGTGGTCTTTGTATGGACCGTGTGAGCCGTGTGTAAGCGCGTACAGACCTCGGTTGTTGGCTAAATAATCGGGGAAGGTTGTGGTGGTCGGTGTCCCTATCTACGTGAGTTTGTTCACGTGAGTTCGTTCACGTAGAACAGGACGTTGGTGACGTGCTCAACAAACCACTTCGTGTCTGGGCGTTGTAAACGACCCTAGGTCAGCGGATTGTGCGTCTTGTAGATCGTGTTCTCTTCTAGGTGTTATGGCGTGGTTAACACCTGAGCGTTGTTGATGCTCGGTTAGTAATACCGCACCTGGTTGGTCTCACGGTGCCGTAGAATCAAGCCGTAGGCGAAGTTTAATTTAAACGCCGTCGTCGGGTCTGCAGCCTAGGCCATCTTGTCTGTTGGACTATACGCGGTGTCAAGAGGTCGCTTTCTCCATCGTTCACACGTCGTGGGCTAGGGACTTACCAATCAACAACTAGGACCCAAAGACAGACAGCCCACACACCCAAGGAACCACGACCATCCATCTACAAGCCGTGACTACATCGTTTTCATGACTTTATCGATAAAAACAACCGCTGTTCAACCTCCACTCTCACGACTGTGGACAGTCCATCTGATTCCATAGACAAAAGTAACAGTTCGATCGCTTTAAAAATCACACCACGAGAGAGCCTGTCTTCGCTTGTCTTAAATATCATCTCTACCTCAACCCTCTACGCCACGTAGAGCCATCAATCAGCCCGATATCGACCACCAGGAAGCACACTTCATCGCTTTCACACCACATCGCTTTTTGTCCATACACAACCTCTTTACCCTCGCAGCCAGGTTCGAACCAACACCACACACACAAAATAATCCAGTCTTTTCACAGGGCAGGTTCGAACCACCACACCTCACACGCGTAAAAGCCTACTTTCCTAGGTGACCGATAAAAAGCCCACGACTGGTAGCGCACAACAAAATAATACCTACTAACGCCTTCACCGAACCCCCAACACACCTCACACACCGTGTTTCACAGGGGTGGCCAATATACTAGGAAAAAACTCCGCGATTAAATGTAGTAAAAAGTACTACATAAATAGTAGTAACTACATAAACGTTGAACCCTTCCTTATTATGTACTAATAAATGATACATGAGCTGCTCCCTCTATACTACTGACATCCATGGTTGGAGAGCCATGTGTTTTTCCCCAGCTCGACTGGTAGACAGAAGTTTCGCAAATCATAACACAAACACGCTTATGTCCACACAAATATTTATTATATATATTACTTCAATAGCTGAGTTATACAACCCTGTTGATTGATGTTTAGACGCCCGTTTCATTAATCCCCCAAAACATTAAGACCTATATGATTGTTACATGCATAACAATAATATGTATATTTACTTCTCCAGTTTATTAACATTTTGAACAAACCGACCTTGATGTTTTATACCATATCAATCATTTTGCAAAATTTACAACAACAAGTTCACCCGTATCCATGGAACTTTATCTGTGTGATATGAAGTTAAAAACAACAGACACTTTGGCAAGAACAAACAGATCTAGCTACGGTGGTTTTTGTTTGATTTTTATTCGATTCGGGAATAAATATGGTGGACATCTAACTAGCTGTCCTACACTTTTCCACGAGAGGAGGTAAGTGAGCAAAAGGTAAGCTACAGTTTTTGGCAAAGGTATGTTACCGTCATGAGCTTTCTTTTCTAAATGATACATTTACAAAAGTGCGCTCAGTAAGTTCAACTTTATCTTGAAAGTAAATACTATGTATTTAGAATATTCTGCATTTGAACAGTTCTTTAGGTATTTAGGTCGAAGCATTTCTTCGAGACATTTCAGACACCTGTCATCGTATAATATATAAGGTATAATACATTTCATAACGTTTTGTCAATGTGGAGAAAAAATTAGACTGCACATTCTGAGATACAAACTTCAAATGTTATACGCCCGGAAAGGTAGCCTGCCCAATTAACAAACTTCAGACAACAAGAAATAATTAAAGCCATTGGCAATAACTGACACACGAGGCAACACCCAGAAAACAATCAGTTTCTAACACTGTCCGTAGTTGGTTTTATCAAACGACCGATTTCAGCAGCAAACACGCACAGCTGCCACCGATTTATCGTTGTGGAGAAAACATCCGATTATCGTAGTGTGACGATTTTTTGGTCTAAATCACAGCTGTTGAATAGACCATCTTGGCCATTCGAAGCCTCCAAAGTATCAGGCAGATCGAAGATGTCTTCGATATGGTGAAAATCTTTACCTCTGCTTTTATTACTACATATTTGGTACAGCTTGAACCGTGATTCAAACGTTATATACAACGGGTTTTAATTGTGGGACCAGGAAGACGGTCTAAAAAATACATACTTCCATTGTATTGCAATATGACCAACCTAGCAACCGGTATGAAAATCATGTACATGAAATCCTTTCACAAAGACCTAGTAAAGAATGTAACAGAAACAAAAATAGAAAGGGCCTTCTGTTGAAGTCGAAACTTCCACCATGGATCCGAAAGCTTATAACTACCATTCTCTCTCGTGTATTAACACTACACGTCATACCAGTCAATAACATAACTACAATAACAGCAAGAGCTATGGATGGAATGCCTATTGTTAACTTACAAACATAATCATCCAGATAACGAGGAGTTTCTCCATTCCTTGTTGACAATCACTGAAGGCTTTATGAAAGGTCTTGACGTTTTGTATGTAGTTTTTTTCCATATATCAATTCAGTTGGACGTACTCCCGTTGACGAGTTTTGAGTTGTTCTATAGCCTAATAAATACTTATGTTACTCGATTTTACATATTTATTCTCAATCCGTGCAATTTTAATTGCTTTCAAGAGACTACGGCTCTGTCTCTCAAACTCACCATTGGCGTGTGGCCGTGTAGTGCGTCATTGCCCCATTATCGGTTCTGAGCGATCCTGTTCATCCGTGGGCAGTAAACATTTAATCTAAGGATTGGATAACCATATCTGTAGCAATTGTTTTCATAAAGTCCCAATTCGACCCAACGACTGTACTAGTCAACCAAAACAAGTATGCAATGTCCTTATGGAAGTCGACCTAACACATCAGCCGCTAGGTCAGTCCATGGGCTGACTGGTAAGTTTGATGATTTAGCAGATTCTGTTGCCGATTTGCTGGGAAACTAATTGACAGCTGTGACAAGCTCTACATTTGAGTAATGCTGCATTGTTAATACCTGGTCACCATACTTTTATTCTGAAACGCTGCTTTGTCTTAACGACACCCTGGTGTTGTCACGTGCTAAATCAATTATCTGTTTTCTTAATGTTTGAGTTATTAGAAACCTTGTTCCCATTAACACTAGTTTTTCCAGCACAGTAAACTCCTGTCATACACATTCAATATCCTGCTCAAATTTTGGAGCCTCTCTGTCGAGCTCAATTATATGACGATTACAGTTGGAGATTTGAAGGTTATTTAATAAAGATAATAAACTGCGCTGTACTGTGACTAAATTAAGGGCGTTACGATTGTTACGATCTTACCAGTGTAGCGGTAATTTCTGGTACTGTGTAAATTATAATCTCTAGATTTTATCTAATTATAGATCGATACCTATATTACTAAGATCTTCTACTGGTAACGGACACATCAATTATGACCGAGCAGAAGTTCTAATAATATATCGACTTCTATAATGATCTAATTCTTCGGAGGCACCGCTATATGTGGGTTGTATTATTTGGTTATTAAACTAAATAACCTAATTAACTTATGAAGGAGAAAGGTCCGTACTAGGAATCTCAAATTGAAATACAATTTATAAACTTTAATGAACGCAGAATTAAAACTTCAAAGATAAAACTTAAATTGATCATCAAACTATTGTCAATTGATAAGATAAATTGTCAATTCTATTTGTAAATATTCATATGTTCCAAAGCTAATTGTCAAACTAATCATCAAAAAGTCAAATGTTCTGATCATCAGGAACTGAATGACTATATGTATCAATGTGACTTGATATGATTAGGAGGAATGAGTATCAGTTTTTAAAATCCCATATTATCCACAATGTAAACTAAGACTGGATCTCTATCTGTCATTGATGTGGAGGTCTGCTAATGGATGTTGCTCATGCAACTTGATGACCTATATCTATAACATTAGTCAATGTCCAATATAATGAACAGGAGTCAAGGATCTGATCATTGTAAAATGATTTCTAATCTTTATAACAATGATACGATCATTGCAAATAATTCCTTATCTCTTTAATATAGAAGCCAATAATATGATCATTCAGAAATGATTTCCTATCCTTATACGTGGAAACCAAATGATCCAAGTCAATCATTTATAGCAAAAGTGAGTTTCCAGAACTAAATTGACCATTAACCGAAAGTAAGAGTTCCGGTCACACTTCTGTAGCCGTTTGCTGAAGGCTGCTCTGATCTTCTGACCGTTACTGTTAAAATTGTGCTTTTAGGGCCGCTTCCTGTGATGGATTTCGCGGCCCTCTGACCGTTTCCATCGGGTCATCACCTTTTATGCTCGCCGCACTGTGTTCTGATTGGATAAAAGTAATAACATGTCAATTTTAACCTCTGATGAACCTCGAGATACGCGATCTGATTGAAAGTGAGAATGACCTCTGGCACTACTTCAAGCGGCGTTTCATGAAAACTAGAAGATGGAATCCATTGCTGAGATTCTTCATAGTTTCCTACACACTGAACTGACCTTCACTTACGTATTCCAATTTGGCATTCATATTACCTATTCCTTTGAAGATCCAAACCTTGACCTCTCCGTGACCCTCCAGCGGACGCTCACGTGGCACATCTACAATGCAATATCGTTCTCATTTCTTCTTCAACTGGCGTTGAGAAGTTTTAGTTTTCATTTGTGCTCTACTTTTACCTTTTCCCTTGGATTACCGTTGTAGCTGTTTCATTTAGTTTGAATTTATACCTTGTTGTGTTATCTCTCTATTGGATTTACCCTTCAGTTGTCGATAGGATCAAGCGTCCAGCGAGATAAGTATCCTTTGTTTGTAATACAAAACTTTTTTGTTTACAAATCAAAAAGGCGTCCGTCGCCAGTACATGTACATGTTATATACGCAATCTAATCCTGCTTTCATGTACCGTGCACAGGATCGAGTCAAATTGTCGACCCTCATATAAATACGGCAGAGTAGAGGGGCCACGTTTTAGGGCTCACGCACTCTAAATGTCTTGCTTGTCGCGGATCTAACTATGCACAGATTAGCGATTCGCTGTGATTAGTAAGCCCTGACTATAAGGGTGTTTCGTTGCATCGAACTATCGATATATCGCGTTAGTGAGTTATCCGATAGTAATATATCGATGTCACACGAGGATATCGATAACTTGCCGATGGTGGATGGCGAATTTTCGATAGTTGAAAATTTTACTGACGAGTAATTGCTTCCGTCATAAATGGGCTGGTTACCCTCTTGCTCACTATCTCCCGGTATCAAGTAACATAAGCTTCCGGTACCGGTAGGTCTTATTAGGGCAGATATGTGAAAAGTTTTTACACATGAATTGTTTTAGTAAACATAATGTAGAGACATTGTTCGGAAGTATTCAACTTACATACAACGTCTATACAACTTACTTGTCTTCATTACGGCTGGTTTAGATGTATTAAAAATTTATTAGCCCTGACCAGTCCATCTTATGGACTCATTTTATTTAGGGCTTCTTACTAGACGCCCCGGTACCTAGTGAAGGCTCGCCCCATGGCGTCCCCTACATAAGCCCGCTCGTCTGTGTCGGGGGGGGGGGGGGGGGGGGGTTTTTT
>JAVFBX010159515.1:12577-26656 GCA_034783855.1 Mopalia kennerleyi
AGGGCGGATCGACCAGACCTGGGCATTCCTGGGAGCTACCCACCAGACAAGGACAAGAGCTATCTTGTCCCCCCCCCCCTGCGACTAGCACTAGTTGTGGCCCAGCGGGCGGTGCAAGGGGATCTGGTAGGAGGGGGGGAGAGGGCAAGGCCCAGTCGTGTACAGACTTCCGGCTCCCCCCATCCAACATCACTGATCCCGGGCCTGGTCCATCAGTCAGCTCATAGAGGGTGACCTGAGTTTCCAACGATGTCTCAATTGTCGGTTAACCGTGGCCACCCGGTTGATGCCACGTCACATCCGGTTCCGGTTCGTTTACTTCCGGATGCGACTTCAATAACGCAACTTGCGGATGCTCATTTCATGACGCAACTTCCGGTTCCGGAGAACCGACTTTAGGGTCAGAGGTCTCACCCACCTCGGCCTGCCACGCAGGTCCCCTCTCTCCAGCTTCCTGTTCCGGGGTCTCTACTTCGGTTCCGGGATCGGAACTTCCAGTTTCACCCATAAGGCAGGTTCCGGTTAGCCAGGAACCTTGGCCCGACTTATACAGTTATGGGGTGCCACAAGTTTGTGACTGGAGGAGGGGGTACAGTCAGGTTCCCTGTGCTGCGGGTGCAGTCCATGACTATGCAGCCCCCAGGCTTCCAGTTTCCGGTACCACAGACCTTGGGCTATTGGGATAGGCATCTCGCAGCAGGCCAGGACCTGATTATTTCGGTTCCGGTTCCGGTCCCTTACCCTCCGGCTCACCAGCCCTCGGGGACTTATCAGGGATCTGCAGGGCCTACTAAGGCCGGCGTTGCGTCATCACGACTGCCCATGGACGCCTTCCCTGTACAGGCCGCATCCTCCGTTGCTCCCTCGTCCTGAGCTGGACAGTCTACTAACGGGGATGTTAGAGCCCAGTTGAACCACTTGGCTTCAGTGGTGCAGTCCATGATGGACTGCTGACGTCTGCCTGGGTACTTACCTCAACAGGCCACCCGTCTTCGGCGTGGACTCAGGCGCCTCAATGTGAGAAGCCTCAGTTTGGTCAACCTCAAGCCCCAGAGGCTCCCTTGGTCATTGGACCAGCGGACCCAGAACATGAGGTAGTCGACCACTACAGCAGAGACTGGTCCCGATGCTTAGCCGGAAAGAATGCAGCAGTATGCTGACGTGTTGGCACATCTATTGGCCATGTCCCCAGACATGACGCCTCCACCAGAGTTCAGGTGTCTTCAGGCGTCTGTCGACCATGTGGACTTAACTCCAGAAACACGTCACCGGTCCTCCTTTCCACCTTCGGAGACCATCAACAGGCTGGTGGAGGGGTTGGACACGGCTTTCAAGGGGACTCCCAGACGGGCTGTCGACAGAAAGGCGGCGGCGGCATCGTTGTTTCGGGCTTCCACGACGACGCATCGCCCCTTCGAGCAACCCAGGTACCGATCGTACCAGATTCATGAGCCCGCTTGGTCATGCAGGGCAGCAGTGGTCGAACCAGAGCCCCTAGATCTATTGACGGGGACAGGGTTCCAGCCAAGGGCTCGGGCTCTCTGTCCGGCCGGCTTATCTCCGTCCTGAAAGACGTCGCCAGACAATCGGTGGCAATGTCTTGCCATTTGGACGGGTTTCTACTCGCCATCAGATCAATCCTCTAGATGATTGGCGGGCAGGAACCAGCCAGCCCAGTGACCGTGTCTCCGAGAGACCTCGCCCAAGTCAGACATGCTGACGGCGACGGCTCGGGCCGACTTGGACATCATGGCCGCAGGCACCTTTAACGCCTCCTTGCTCGTCGGACAGGGGCACAAGGACTGCTAGGCGTTACGCCGACGTACACACCAGACAGTGTAGAGAACTCTGAAGACTACGTCACCAGCGTAGGGTGACTTATTTAACGGCGTAGTTCGATCTTTGGCTGACGCTATGTCTAGGGCCAAGCAGGACCATTCCCTGAGGTGAAGAGCTACCTGGGCGGGAAAGCGCAAGGCTCCCACTGCGCCAGCAGCAGCTCCAGCTAAACGTCGTTCGCCACTCCCGCATGACGGACAGAGTGGTGTCCGCCTTGCTCAGTCCCGCCCCCAGACCAAGAATAGTTCGATAGGCGTCCGGGGCGGCAAGTCACGAAAGTGATGAGGCGGGCCATGTAGGTGTTTCGCTGCATGAAAGCCGGATCGGACTTCGTCAGTCTTCCCGGTACTGCCAAATCCCAGTCTTCCAGTGGGAGGTAGAATGTCAGGATTTTGGCAGAATTGACCTGGGGGTGGAATACAGGACCCTTACAAGTACAGTTGAACGTACATTGGAGGGTGCCTTCTTTTAACCCCCGGGTTCCGTTGACGCCGGGTGTCAAACTTCACCTACGTTGGTGCCTTCAGCCGACCAACTTGCAGACAGGGGTGGCACTGGCTCCATTCGTGCCGACCCTTCTCCTATTCACCGACGCTTCGCTGCAGGGCTGGGGCGCCCAACTGAAATCCAGCTCAGCGTCCGGTTATTGGCCTCGCCATCTCCAAGCGGCACATATAAATGTGTTGGAGCTGGAGGCCCTCAACGTTTCTCCCAGAGCTACAGTTGTCACGGCTTATGATAGTCTCCGACAACACAACGGTGGTAGCCTTCTTAAACAAGCAGAGAGAGGGGGGGGGGGGGGCAGATCTCCCCAGCTGTTGCACCAGATGTGGTAAATTTTCAACCTTTGTTGGGCCAACAACATTGTGATCAGAGCACAGTCTATACCGGGCAATCTCAATATGTAGGCCGATTGTTTGTCGAGGCGCAACCAAATCCTTCCAATTGAATGGGAGTTGCACCCGAAAGTGTTCCGCCAGATGACAAGAATATGGGAGACGCCACTGGTGAACTTATTTACAACAAGGTGAAACCACCAGCTCCGGCCTACATGTCACCGGGCCCGGACCCTGGAACAATGGCAGTGGACTCGTTGTCACAGGACTGGTCGGGATTGCTGGCGTATGCCTTCCCCCCGGCTGCGATCATGGACAGGGTATTGAGAAAGATTGAAGCGCATCACTGCCTAATCTACCTCGTCGTTCCTTGGTGGCCGGGCCGACCATGGTATTCGGAACTACTAGATCTTCTCGTAGATCTGCGAGAACTTCCAACTTGTGGAAATTGCTAAGGCAATCAGGCACGAGCATTTACCACCAGCAGCCTCAGAAGCTGCGGTCTTCACGCCTGCAAATGATCCAGGATTCCCCATCTAAGGCGGGCTTTTCTATGGAGGCAGCAGACAGAATGGTGACCTCCACCAGACGATCCACTTCAGCGGTGTACGAATCTAAGTGGAGGTGGTTCTGCGTGTGATGCACACCCCATGCGATCGCAGCACACAGGGCCTCTGTTCAGCAGGTAGCAGAGCTCTTTCTCTACCTGCTCAGGAGAAAAATTTGAGGCCGTCTACTCTGGTCCGCTATCGGAGCTGAAGTGGCTACCGTTTAAGTGTGCTTTCCTGATGGCGTTCGCGACAGCAGCCCGCTTGTCAGAGATTCATGCACTAAGCGTGAGGGCAATCAGACACGCACCAGACTGGTCGTCAGTTTGCCTAGCCACACTACTCGAGTTTATAGCTAAGAATCAGAGTGTAGATGATACTTTCTGGCGGGAGTTACTATCCCGGCTTTGTCTGGTTTCCTCTCGCCAGGGCTGAGGCAGATTGTTTGATGTGCCCAGTCGGGCACTGGCCTTTTATCGGTCAGAAGCGGAACCAACCAACAAACAGCCGGTAGGCGCTGTTTGTTTATTCCGTTTAACCCACTGCACAAGCAGGAGATATCTAAGAATACCATTCCTCATGGCTAGCGAAGACTATTCGTTTGGCCTATGAGGGTGTAAGCGACTCTGAGGGTGCTATGTCCAGGGTCTCGTCTCATGAGATTAGGGCATTAGCAGCATCTTGGCCAGTTTGGTCTACCCGATCCGTGCGAGACATTTTAAAAGCGTGTTATTGGCAATTGTCAACGACTTTCACCGCATACGCGTACTATCTTCGGGATATGACCTTAGTACGAGACGACATACAGATGTTGGGACCACTGGTGGCAGCACATAGAATCACCAGGATCCCGCTGGAGGGCCTGTAGTCTAGAATTCCGGAACTTTTATCCAGTTTTTTAAATAAACTCCGGTATGTGGACTAGGATTTTTTACAGCTTGTTGTCATAACCCATTCGGTAAGACGTCTCTGATTGACGACCAAATCTCAGGAATCTACGTTAGACTCTATGCAATACGTAAGTAGAGGTCAGTTTAGAGTGAAGGAAACTTCACAAGTTTATAATTAATTTGTATGTTTGTGAACTAAAATTTACTTCCACTTACGGTGATGGTCCTTCCCTCCTAATCCTCTTCCGAGCCGGGACAGCTTCCAAACTTAGCGAGGCTTGAAGAGGAATGAGGACGATATTGCATGCATTGTAGATGTGCCACGTGAGCGTCCGCTAGAGGGCCACGGAGAGGTCAATGTTTGGATCTTCAAAGGGATAGGCACTATGAATGCCATAATGCAATACGTAAGTGGAGGTAAGTTTAAGTTTAGAAACATACAAATTAATTATAAATTTGGGAATTTTATAAAATACATCGATTTAAACATTTTGTGTCTAAGATGCATGGCCGTTGTTTTCGTATAAGTTTTGCTTTGCGATCTTCCAAATTTAGTTAAACTTTTAGCGATATGTGTCTCATTCCTGTCATCGCAGTTAACATCGATACCAAAAAGTTTCCCATTCTCCTAAATTATGCGAGTGTACTTGTTATAAAATTTGCTTGACAGGTAAGCCTGCCTATCTATATTTACCAATTAATTAGCCGATTTCTTCCAGAATTTCCTCAATGTTTGTAACTTTTGAATTCATATTTTCGATCTGCGAGTGTTGACATTTGTGAACTGTAGTCAGCGCTATAATAAGGAGGTCATACAGTGTCCAATTTTCGTTTGTAAACAAAATGACTTGATTTCACTCCCGAGTTTGGTTTAAACTATCCGATACAGCGATGTTGTCTACGTAAGCGATCTAACCATGCAGTAAAAAATCGTGGAGTTCCGTGCTCAACGAAACTTTACGAATAGGTTAGTCGAACGAAATTCGTAGAACGTGCACGGCTTAACGAAAACGTCCTGTCGCATAGTCCTGGTGTCCTGGTGTACACGAAGCTCATGACTTTGATACAGGTCCGCCTTAATGCTTTACCTTAATTTCTTCTTACTCGAAGACGCGACACATTTGGACCAGAAAAAAAAACAGAAGTATTGCCCGGCTCAGTAACAAGGCTTGGTTCACCATGGCACACGACGACACTGAGTATGGTTCTTACCTTAATAGAAGACCCGAATGGATAAAGAGTAGACAAAAAGACCCCAAGAGATTTGTTCCCATCCACGAGAGAGAAGACCGAACAATTTTGTCGGATGAATGTATTAAGGTATGTTATAGCTCCGTTAACTTCTGCCGAGCCAAGGGGAAAAATGAAGCAGATCTCTTTGATGTCACTGTATCGCGTCCTTTATTTGTCCTGTCTTGATTACGAGTAGTCTCTAGCGGGACCTCCCTTGTCCATTGAGCTGTCACGCCGTGATATAAGTGAAATAACCTTATGTATGGCGTTAAAACTCAATCGGATCGGGTCAAGTGTCGATCCTGGGGTGTTTAAGTCCCACGATGTGGGTCTGGCAATCGTGCGTTTTTCTCTCGAGATTTCCTAACGGTTTTCTACCGTAAGAAGGCAATTAACAGGTTAGGCACAAGCAGGAATTGAAATATTATATCCAAATTGGCTTATATCAACGTAAGGGCATGCAGAATATCCCAATTGGGATAGGACTGTAAACATAACCCGTTTATCCCTGTTATAGTTCATTGACGCATCATGGTGCGCACATTTGTTTGTTCCAGACGACCGTTCGATATAATTTCTTTCATGACGTTTGCGTAAATGTCCGCTCTGAATCTTTTAAAACTTACAACCATCACTTTACGTTACTAATTATCGGCCGCTCACACAAAATTTAAACCGTACGTATCGAAAATGACATGGAACAATGACTGCATCGCCCCCTGTAATTAAAAAACTCTTCCCTGGATTGCTAAAGGTCAGTAACTACGGTGGACCTTAAATGATATTTACCCATGTGTCTTTTAGCCTGGTTTCTATTCTCTAGTGTTACCTCACTTAAACGTTTTTAGACTATTTAAAAAACCTCAAAGTTTGAGCCTTAATCTTTACAATGGACAAAATATTCTGATGGGTTTTTTTTAAGAAAGATAACTACACTTATGAATAAATGGAATTAAGATTTGATAAATCAACAAACTGCAAAGGTAATGTATTTGATATGTTGATTCGTTTTCATGGCTTGGAAAGTGTTATTGTAGCAATAGTGAATGGAATTATGGAGTCCACCGTACCTAAGTGTGTTCAAGCAGTCCGGGGAAGAGTTTTTATATCACAGGGGGCTCTGCAGTTTTTGGTTTGTAAAAATGGCGGACTAATCGTTAATAATAAATAATTAGCCAAGTCAGTTAGGGGTTCTTATATTGAAATGGTTCTCAGAAAGTTTTTACGCCAAATCAGAAGGAACAATTGAGTGGAACTGTTGTTACATTCAACAGTCAAGATCATGGTGCGAGAATAAGATATGGAGTCGAAAAACGGACTTTCATTGCAAACATATCCTAATTGGGATAGGAGGCAAATCCCTATTGAAATATATGCCTATTGGGGTATCGTTATCGTCCAGGTTTTCCACCGTAGTAAGGGAAGAAACAGTATAAAGTGGACAATCCTTCTTAATATAAGATAAATACCCTGGAGTACGACGCTAAACCCCAATCGAATCAAACAAATCACACAGAGCTCTCTTCTGTGAATGTATTATGAATACTGTTAATAGAAGTTAAGTGCTTGAGAGGTTTTAGGAGCGCTTTTCGTTTGCCGTCTTGTCTTTAGCAAGCTCTTAGTTTCCTTTACACCAATGTACAGTTATGGAAAGCAGTGAATGAGTGATTTCTCTGTATCTATGGTATTTACTTCTGCAAGTTCACAAATTGTAAACAGTTCGGAAGGAACAAAAGGGGCGTCGCGTTGCCCTGATGCCCAGAGCTAAGGTACAATATGAAGCCTATTGTTTGGGATTGTGACATCTGTATAAGGTGACATCTGTATAATGTGTCTATCACGCTAGCGCAGTGACATCCGCACCGCACGCGTCTAGTGGACCATTTATTCAATTCAAGATGGCTGACGGATTGTCAGATTTTATTTCTTGGACGCGATTCTCGGGGAAGAACCTAATGATAGCCAGTTGGACATTATTCACAAACTCTTAAAACCAAATGGGTCAAAATCGAATTGACAATGGATAAGCTTTTTAAAACTTGTTATAAACTGAATGACTTCAAAACGCAACATTGGAACACTTAGTTTCCTCGTCTCAGCCATTTTGAATATCTTATGAACTAGAGCGAACAATGCTCTCGAGGCAAGATCACTGTGGTCATCCAGATAGTCAAACACTCGCACGTTCGGGGGGGGGGGATGTTAAGGTCAACCACGGTCGACTATTGATAGCACCCAAACCCCATCCATGTTGTCTGAACAGTGACCGATTTAACGGGACCTCTGGCTCCGGACAGTTTGTTATGAAGTGTAACAATGCCGTCTTTACTTAACAATGGAGGAAAATTAATTTCCAACATTATGAAAAGGTTTCCCATCTTGGATGTATCGGTGTCAATTATTGTTGGAATACATGTACCACCGTCATAAGTGAAATACCCTTAAGCATGACGTAAAACACAAATCAATCCATCAACCGATATAACGGGAAAACTTTCGTGGAGTTCGATGCTCAACGAAACTTCACGAATGTAGGAGTCGAAGGAAATTCATGGAACACGGCTTCACCGTGATGAACGAAAACGTCCAGTCGAATGCGCCTATTGACGAACAATATAATTTAAATAAATATTCAAAGGATTGTCTTAGTTAATGCGATAGATGACACTGCATGCCATGGGTGTAACAGATTTATCTCCCCTTAAGCAACTATATAGCTCCCTTTAAGCAACTAGCCAAATCCCATTTAATTTAATTTAATTCTTTATTTATTTCAAGAGGATTAGCCTCGATCGATGGCCACTAGGGCTCCTCCTCAACAAACATAACAAAATGCAGTGACAATTTGTATACATCATGGGATTAAATACAATCAATATTTTGAATAAATTACTAGTTTAGTTTAAAGGTCTTAAAAAAAAAACTATAAAAATAAAAAATAAAAAAACTAACATAACTATCCCAGTATGCATGCACCTGTAGTTGCACGCATATATACAGTTCAAGCGTATACACATACCTACATGCATACAAATATATATTTAGTATGGCAATTCTGATCCGTGTTTGTACTTATGTGAAACGATTTGTCGCTTTAATATAATTATGGACGATGTTACACAACGCTAAATTATCTTTACAATCTAAATCTGGAGATCCAGATAGCAAAATGTTACATATGTGTGCAGAGCTCTTGTAATCTAACATAAAAGAATAATGAACTTTCGGACAAATGAGTTTAGCATGTAGCATTTGGCGACATGCTCAATAACTTTTTGTTTGCCCCATAGGCTATTGAACCTGGTAAATATTCAACATCTTGGCGTGGTGTCGGTGTTTGCAAAGATCCGTTTGACTTGATTATCTACCAATCGATGCTATGGGATATCAAGCCTCAAACAGTTATCGAGATCGGGGCTCTAGAGGGGGGAACAGCTCTATGGATTTCGGAACTGATGAAACTTTTTAAATTGACCTGTCACGTTTACTCTCTCGACATCGACCTGTCGTTAGTCAACGAGGCGGCCCGAGGCAGCGAGGGAATCACTTTTCTCCAAGGGGACTGCAACCACATTGAGAAAACTTTCCCCCCAGACATGTTGAAGGTAGACAATTCATTAAGAAAGATTTGTTAAAAACCTTCTAAAAGGTTTCCAGTTATTGCTTTTAAATAAGATACTAGTATAAGATATTTTTGAAGTGGGTAAAATGTTAATCACAGTTCCAAGACAACGGGCCCTCTGGCTAAAGGCAGTTTGTTTTTAGGTGTAGCAATACTGACTTTACATCTTGGTTTTGCTAGTGTTAATTATTGTTGGAATACATTGCCGTCATATAAGAGAAAACTCAAGCGCGGTGTAAAACACCAATAAATCAATCCAAGACAATTTATTAATAACATCAATATATTACGTCGTGTGAATCTTGTGGCTTTTTTAAAGTATCCAAACTTTTTTGTCCAGCCGAATTTGGTTAAAAAAAAATGTCCGTGCTATGTAGATCACCACTCTACAAAATGGTGCATGATTGGAGTTTTTCAACATTGACAAGAGAGAGGTAATTTATTGTTGAAAGACGATCCTCTTGCATGGCCACATTTTTCATGGTGCTCCTTTAAATGGCGTCCATCACATTTATGCTTGTTGACGTTACTATAACAGTAACAAATCTCGGCCATTTTGATGTGAGAGCCCCCCTTTTTGCCATTATGAGAATCCCAATATACGGCAATGCCAAATTAAATGTGTCATGTGATAGGGCTTTGGTCCTAGTCCATGCCCACCGATTTAAGAGATCCTAGTTCTATTATTAATCGAATAACTGTACAGTCTGTTATTCGAGTTTGTTATTCAAACAGCACCCCCTAGCGGTGGAGGGGAGAATTAAATGTGTCACGTGATAGGTCTTTGGTCGTAGTCCATGCCCACCAAGTTTAGATATCCTAGCTCTATTATTAATCGAATGACCGTCCAGTGTGTTATTTAAACAGCGCCCCCTAGCGGTAGATGGGAGAACTAAATGTGTCATGTGATAGCTCTGTTATTAACAGAATAACAGCCCAGCAAAAATAACGACTGCTCCCTGTCGAATATCGAATTACAGACTACGAACTACAGACCAACTTACCTCACGTCTAAAACGAATGTTACTCAAGGAGCTACTTTGATATGTATGCCGTTTTGTCGAGCAATGACGTCAGTCTTGCCTGTCAAATTAACTAATTACAGGCTATGCTTATCCGAATGCGAGTGCAATACAGACTTTTGTCTTTGAAAATATGCAATAAAAATAAGTTAAGGTCGTAAACGGTTGTCTTTCACTTTAAGTACGGCTTTAAACCAGAATCAAACAAACCAAACTACTGTGATGATATAGTGTAGCCAGTCATCATGTCGTTGGAGTACAAATAAGTGGAAAATCCTGGGAACGGCAATAGACATAAATCCTTCAATAAAATGCATGTAAAACTGTAAAACTGTAAAAAGGACCGAAGTTAATCCAAGTGATTGTTTATTTGACACTGCTTATTTTCTTATATATGTGTTATTTATTTCTCTAATTTTTTAATTGGTAAGAAATTGCCACACCCGTGGATGATTATCGAGGACGCTCACGTGAACGTCAAGAAAGTTCTGGGACATTTCTTTACTTATATGGCATCAGGGGATTATCTCATCGTAGAAGACGGGAATCCTAAAATTTTAGATAACCTAATTGACGCATTCGTACCTGAAAATGGTAAAAGAAAAGGCGATGGCAAAGTTAAAGAAATTCGAGAGTTTGTGGGAAAACATTCCGGTGAACTACTTATCGATTCATTTTACCAGGATAGATTCGGGTAAGTCCTCAAACAATTTGTCTATTTCTTTTTCAACTAATTAAGATTATTACTTTTGTATCGGAGACGCCAAGTAATAAAGTACGCGGTTAAATGACGACTTTTACTGTCCAGATTCTCATTGGTTTCCTTTGTAGTCATAGTTTTAATTGTTACTTTAGTCTATTCAATTCCGCAAAATTGAACATCCCCGTAGTGTGTGTCTTGTCGCCTCTCCTTCTGCTCGCAAGACCGTGGCTTAGGGGTTAGCGAGCGCGCTTACTAAAGCCTACTTCGATGTACCGTTCACAGAATTGAGTCCGTCTGTCGAACCTCCGGTATATGGGGGGTCATACGATGTGGCTCCGGCAATCGCGGGGGTGGTTTTTACAAGGTTTCTTCCCTGTTTTCCACCGTAATTAGGCAAGGAACATTGTCAAGTGGACACCGTCGTCGGTAAGTGAAATACCCTTGAGTACGACCTTAAATCCCAATCAAACAAACAAACCTTCTGCTAACCGTAGTACGTAATTTGACTGGGCTACAAGCGGCTACCTAAATTGGACGGTAATCCTATCTGGTCAAACGTGCGTTATTCTCGCAATTGCCGTCTCCGTTCAATGTGTATGCATATAATGAGGATAGTGCATTTTGATCGTTGCTATATATGTAAAACGTTCACTGCAATGCTTTTAATAGTGCGCACCTTCTGGCTAAGTGTAGTTTATTTGAAGAGTAGCAATGCGGTCTTTACTCATTCAATATTATGGAAACGCTTCACATATTGGTTGTGCTAGTGTCCATTCTTGATGGAATACACCGCCGCCGTCATATAAGTGAAATATCCTTAAAGGAGAAGACACGCGATTGTATAGTGGGTTTTAGACGGTTTTTAAATAATGTTTTAGTAACATAACCCTAAGATTAAGAAACTAAATAATATGAAGCCAGTTATTAAAATATTACAAACCGGAAGTGTGGTACATGTTGCAAGTGACCCACAACATATCGTATGCTGTTGTAGTGTTTAATGTATGAATATCTCTTTCCTGTCAAGAATTTTGCCAGCCTGCGTAGAACCTGGATGTGGAAATCATGAATTGCTTATTGCAAAAGACATTCCAATTCTGTTTCCTGAGAGACTAGGTTTTTTAAGGCAGAGGCTGGTTAAAATCAAAAACAAAGATTTGCGAGTAAACGCATCATTTTGACAGGATAAAGAACTAAAGAGTGTGCGTAAAACATTTTGTGCCATCCAATTATGGAACTGACCGTCAGAATGAATTTAACTGATTTAAAGATAACAAAAATAAGTTTAAAAAGAATGCTGTATGCCGTGTGTATTTCCATTTGGTCCAAAACAAACGCCTCAGATACACAGGAATACATTCGCGAAGGGCGAGGATCGTTGACGCCAAACAGAAAGAAGGCAGGGCAGTTTTGCCTCTGGTACAGCTAATCAACAACGGGAGAAAGACGTTGAGCTTTTCGCTGATCCCCCACCCCAGTATCGCGGTAAGGTTAGCGCAGACAAAAGGCTAAACAAAGTACTGATATGGACAGTTTTAGTTCCCCATTTATGGTATCTCCAGTTAAATTAAGCTGTCCTGTCCATTTTAGCGGAATTTTTGTATTTTATGTTTTCAGGTGATAAGATCGGACTTTTCAGTTCATTACACCATGCCAAACCTGTGTTCCGTGCGACTAGTTCTGCTTAGTGGCTGTATAAGAATCTATACGGGTCGCATATAGGCCTACACACTGCTGTATCTACCATTCTGTCATCTTCTTCCCGGCTTCTAGCTCTTTCTTAGAATAATTTGGTACAAGCCTGTACGGTAATAATTCTGCCCGATAGAAAAATTCAAAGAAGATCTTAACTCGACTATGATAGGTTTATTGTAGCTATAGTGTATGGTGTTGTTATTGTGTCACTTTCACCGCGTGCGTAACTTCCGGTTTGTAAAAGATCAATTACTGACTTAATATTAGTTTCTTAATCCGAGGACTGTTATGTTACTAAAAAGTATTGTAAGTACTGCGATCAATCTTAGGAATTATTAGGATTTTGATAATTGCTCTACCCCGTCCTTTGCAGTTTGTCCAGATAAAACAAATGTTATTTATAACACAATTTCGATTATTTAGGGCCCTCTGGCTAAGGGCAAATTGTTTGAAGAGTACCAATACTGTGTGTGCATAGCACTGGAGGAAAATTAATTTTCCAATCTTATGGAAACGCTTCACATCTTGGTTGTGCTAGTATCAATTATTGTTGGAATACACCGTTGTCATATAAGTGCAAGGACGGCGTTAAACACAAATTAATCAATCGTTTGGTTAAGCCGGGTAAGTGGAGGCCCTGGTTCTCTAAGCTAAGGGTCCACACAAAGGGGGAGTTATAGGGTGGTTTTTGTCACCCACTGCCCTCTGGTTAGGGACAGTTTCTTTGAAGAACAGCAATGCTGTTTTTACTTGGAGGAAGATTAAGTTTTTAACGGTATCAAAATACTTCACATTATATTGTTGCGCTAGCATTGATTATTGTTCGACTACATAGCTATCATGTAAGTAAAATGCTCTTAAACACAGCGTAAAAGTCAGTTCAAGCAATCCTTTAGTCACTAAGTTGGCACTGCTGCTATGAGTGAAATAACCTCAATCATAAGACGTAACCATCAATCAAGCGAAAAGAAAACCATTTTGCGTATTTTTTTTCCAGGTATAATGGTTCCTGGAATATGAATGGTTACTTTAAAAGAGTATAAGGATATATAAGTCAACTAAATGTGGCCGATCTCTCCCTACACGTGCTGTCTACGTCTAAATGTTGTAATCTGTCCGTACTGACACCCATTGTCTGGCGGAACCGACAGCCATGTCCATGATTCCCACGGGACAATTTCCGTCACAGTGGAGGGTGATTGGAGGTGCTTCTAGTGGCATTGCTGGTGTCCTACCTAAGGTGGCTACAAGAAACCGATGGATGAAAGTCTCTTAGTACTCGATTCTGATTGTTCTGATCCTGTTCGTTGCTTTGAGATCTGTTTCCTCAATATATTGGAATTGCATGCGGATACGCAACACGGCGTATAATCCCTACCAACCAAAAACACTATAAAACAAAGTATGTTGACTATAACTCTACATTTCTCCTCCCTTGAGTACGACGTTAAACACCAATCAAACAAACAAACAAACAAACATTTCTCTTACAACTACGGGGTAGGTGGTTTGAGGACCAATTGCTATGAATTCTCGCCCTTCAGAATTTTGTTGTTGTTGTATGTTTCCTCATAGCTTTACAAACGTCTCGACAAGAACGTGCTGTAAGAGTTAGCTCCGCTGAGATAGTACTAGTATTCTGTGAGACGTTTTGTACACCAATGTTATTTTAATGTTCTGTCTTCTGCTTT
>JAVFBX010159516.1:0-15165 GCA_034783855.1 Mopalia kennerleyi
TCTTGGTCAAATTTAAAGTACACCTACCCTGTTAATGCCTGTAAAATCATTTTTCTTGAAAAAGTCGATATAGCCTATCTCTTGGGTATTGAAATATAACAATGTATTCCGAAGCCCAAGAGATAGGCTATATCGACTTTTGCAAGATTGACAGGCATTAAGGGGAAGGTATGCCCTGGAACGTGGTAAGCGTACTTTAAATTTGACAAAGATGGCGTTTATCAGCTAGATTCTGTTACATTACGGTCAGTCTACTTTTGTTGCTGATTTAGTTTGTATGTGATTGGGATGTAACATCACACTCAAGGCTATTTCACTTATATGATGATGGATTGTTCACTTCACACTGTTCCTTGCCATATTATGGTGGAAAACCGAGAGACAACCTCATATCCTTTGACTCACTTATATATTGGATGGTTGACAGACAGTCATGATCCTGTGAATGGTACATCAAAGTAGGGTTAGTAAGCGCACAAGCTAACCACTAAGCCATGGCTATTGCTGATTTAGTGGCTGGCATATTTTAGATTCTGGAATATTATTTAATCATCTTGTCAGGTTTCTGTTATACCTCAGCTTTATAAGCAGAAAACACAGATTTCTTGTTTATTTAGGGGTTAGTCTGTTCTAGTCGGAGTTGTCTGTAGGTTACCCATAAAGACTCTAGATTTCTCGCCTATACTATGAAGTATACCTAGACTGATATCATCAGTTTTTATTAACCATCAATAAATAAATAGAAATAAAGATTAAGATGGTTAGAAGAACAAGATTATTGATACATCAGACATTATCGGTAAATCTGACAACTTCTGCTTGTTCTGGCTGAATTTGGTGTTACCATAGCCCCGTGCTATCGGGTTTTTATTGGACAATTGAAAATGTGGCCTTTCGTGAACTCCCTTAAATCTTGACCTAGTTGAACAGTATAAGTAGGGAGATTGTGTTAGATCTCAATATAGCTACAAACAAAACACGTGGAGCATTTTTTAGATCTGATTGTAATTAGATTGCACATCTCAACAGAAAGCAAAACAAAGACAATTTACTAAATTTGAAATGCAGATCTTCAATTTTATTTTCAACTGACAAAATTTTTTCACATTGTGACAGTATGCATCTACTCACTGGTATTAATATTAGCTTTTGTTGATTTATTTGATTGGGAGAAGTGTCGAAGGTCATCCTCAAGGGTATTTATTTTTTACTTTCTGTGTACATTGTCCATTCTTTCTTAAATGTGGTAGAAAACCAAGGAGAAACCTTAAAAAAACGACCCCTCCAATTGGGGACGCCACATTAGATTCACATATGCTTATATACTTATGGTTTCTTTGTTTGTTTGATTGGGGTTTAACGTCATACTCAAGGGTATTTCATTTATATGACAGTGTGCCAGCCCAATGGGTGAAGGAAACCACCCTCGACATCACTGGCAACAAACAAAGACAAGACAGGACAAATACAGGACAACAACAGGACACAATACAGAAACCACAAACAGATCGGCTTCCTGTTCCCCTTTAGCTCAGAGAGCACCAGGGCAACATCAAGCTCCCTCTAACCACACATTATACTTATGTTCGACAGGGGGAGCAGGGGCTTAGCCAGAAATCAAAAGTAGGGTGTCCAAAATAGCCATTTTGCTACACTTTTAAAATAACTGGGTGTCCAGTTGGACGGGTGGAAGGGTGTCTGCCTAAGCCCTTGAGAGGGAGTTGAACCTGTGATTGATACATTGGAAGAGGATCAGAAAGCAGACACGCCAACCACTTAACCACAGAGCATAACTGCCAAAATTACAACTTTAAAATTTCTGAATATTAAGTCCATATGTTTTGTACATTTTAATGCTTGCTAAACATAATTGAATTGGTGGTCAAATTACGCAAATAATACTACATTTTAACATTGATGATTGTAACACTTTTAAAAATATAATAAGAATATGATAATTCACATTGTAACATGTATGTTAAATATTGCAATTGACATTTTATGAAAAATTGTCTCGAGTGAATGAGGCATGAAATACCATAAAAAAAAGCTCTTCCGTTAACTTGTTTTTCTTTCAATCAAATTGTCAAACCCCTCAACAGTTGCATAACAAAGCACTAGTTTATTTTGGTGTTATGAATGAATCAGGGTTTTCACTCGTATTGGGACCTTGTGCTAGTGAAACCACCTCACAACAGTACACATGAAACCTCCATAACTGTGCCCTTTTTAATGCACCCAAAGAGGGCTGTCAGATGGACTTTACCAAGTGGCGTACATCAGAGGTTCTCTTGGATAAAATTTCCAATTTCTCATTAACAAAGTATGTAGGATCACAAATTTCTTTCCAAAACCTACTAAAAGCCGAGCCCATACATTATTTTTTCTCAATTCCTCCCCCAAGACATGGATTTTCACTTTATGTTTGTATGGTTGTCACAACTTGTGGGATTTTCAATACAAAAATTTTAACATTGCAGATTGTTGAATTTTAACAAAATATAGCTTTAAAATTATAACATTTGCAAAAAGTCATATTATTAGCTATGTGAAAAGGGAATTCATATGATTTGATTAACATTTGCCTGTTAATTTGCGATATTCCCTATACAGCCCACGTTAAAAATCATGGATTGACCCTACTTTGCCCTAAATCGACAATGTATTTCACAAAGGGATGTCACTCTGTAACTGTTGTCATAACTGGAAAACCCTGTATTGGGTGATCAGGGGCAGGTTTGACAGACAAACGAACAACAGAGCCATGCTGTGGCTGGCCACTTTACACTATAAAAGTCCAGAACAGAACCAGTTAATGATATTTACATTGATGATGCTTTCATCACGACGTTTTTTTTCTCTCAATCCACTTAAAAAAGTCACATCTGGCTTCAGGATTAGAACTGTGACCTTCACCTCTGGCACACACGTAGAATTGCTTCCCTTTATTTGGTCCATCTTTTTTCACTGTACGGAGAACACACGGTTCTTTATGTCCTTTACACAATGGAGCTTTGCCTGGCCCACTCAACAAAGTTTTCCAAGCCAGAGCGGCAGAGGATTTTGACTTAGTAGCACTTTTAAGATTTTCACTGGACGTGGCTGCATCGTTGTTGTCACCCCTTGCATTCACTAACAGTTTTGGGGTATCATTGCCTGAAGAATTAGGCGAAACATTTCCATTTTCTTGAGAGCTAGGCAAACTTTCACCCGAACTTAGAACAGGTACTTCTTCTGGGCACCCTAGCAATGATTCTTGGGAGCTTTCAGCGGAGTTCTTGTCAAGTCTCGTTTCTTTCAAATTCATTGTTTTATCAAATGAATTGGTTTTTTGAGATAAATCCTGTGAATTTTTAGCATCGAGTTTAGGTTTTCCAAAAAAATTCATTAGATTTGCCTGTTTTGATGTAGGTTGGACCGATTTAAACCTCTTGTTTGGAGTAGACTTATCAGCATTTTTAGCCAAAGATCGTTTTGTGGTCTCAGGTCGAGAATCCTCTTTATTAACCAGCACTGATTTTGTAGGATTTTTGACCTTACTAGGACTTGTTATGGAAGTTTCACTCTTCGATGGTTTTAATGACTGCTTGGAGGAAACTTTAGCAAATATGTCTGAGAGTTTCTGTTGTCTTCCTGAAAACTCGGGCATGTATTTTGTGCATAATGATGGGCACTTCATACATGGGACGGCAACAGATGTAACGTCAGCTCGAACAGGGCAGTGATCAGAACCCTCAACTTCAGGCATGATTACAACATTGGCAAAATATTTCTGGGTCAGGGGAATATCAGCGAAAATGTAATCAAGTCGTCGCCCGTAGTTCGTTTGCCGTGCTCCAGTTAGGGTGCACCAGTTTGTAAAAGCATCTTTCTGATCAGGGTGAAAGTGACGGAATGTGTCGATAAACAAACCTCCTTTAACACTGGGAGTGGTCCCAGGCATTGACGCTTTCTCGTCATCATTCACGGAGATAGTGGGGTCACGACCCGTCTCCCAGATTAACTGATTCATCCAAAGCCGACCAGGACGAGCTCCTTCACCCTCCTGTTATGAAACAGAAGATTAAAGGTCCACATTTCATTTCAATGTTTTAAAGGCTTTCCAGGTTTATGCTGTTCGCATCATTTAACTGACAGGTATTATCCTGATTTAGCAACACCTTACAGGTGTTACAGTTCTTACCTTTATAATCCTCTCACACAGCATATTTTTAGTGGGGATAGATTGTGTGTTGGTTTGATTCGGTTTAACATCATACTCTATAAGGGCTTTTCATTAATTGGACAATGGATTGTCCATTTCACTGTTCCTTATTTAAATATGGTGAAAACTCCGAGAGGAAACCTCATAAAAACCATCCCCATGATTCCAGGGCCATATTGTACTAACAGTACAGTTGGATATAAAGTAGGCAGACATTCTAACCACTAAGCCATGACTGCCAACCCAGATTAGATTGTTTTTGTTTGTTTGATTGGGGTTTCAAGTTGTACTCAAGGCCGTCAAGGGTATTTCACTTATATGGTGACAGATTGTCCACTTCACAATGTTTCTTGCCTAATTACAGTGGAAAACTGGAAAGAAATCTCGAAGTAGGCTTTAGTAAGCACAGTCACTAACCACTAAGCTGCGGGCCCCATATGGGTTAGAAGATTCGGGAAATATGTACGTAAGAAAGTAAATACACCTGTATGACGGATAGTTTTTTATTGGTATTTTACGTTATACTGCAGAATATTTCAGTGTGCCAGCCCACTGGGTGCAGGGAAGACCTCTCATCATAAGCATTGACATCACAAAACATTTGACAACTACAGTGTGAGATATCACGACAAAGCTGCTTTATAATCCACCTTAGCTCAGAGATAATCATTTGATTTACAGCATACTTTAGGACATTTCACTCATGACAGCTTAACAGCCAGCTACATGAAAGAAACCATCCTTAATGTCACTTAAAACAAACAGCTGGATATTTATCATCAAATAGTGAGGCAACCTAACACATCAGCTTCATTTGGCTGCTCATAACACCCCCACCACATAATTAATTTTTTACAAGGTGAATAACAATTTAACCTGAGAAGAAAATTTGTTTGTTTGTTTGATTGAGGTTAATGTCATCCTCAAGGGTGTTTCACTTATATGGTGACGGATCGTCCACTTCACACTGTAGGTCAAGGGGAAATGATGAGTTGCAAAGGATGTAATTTTAGGCTATGTGATGTAATTCATGTGCAGTATAGCCGACGAGCCGCAGTGTTAATTGTTCTACAGACTGTTCAATCGGTGTTCTGAACAGACCTCTTTATAAATTTACTCTTTCTATAAATAACCAGTAATATACTTGCTTGAAGAGTCAAAATAATTTGACTTCATCATATTTTATTCTTTATCTGTGCTCCACAGCTGTCCGGACATAATTTCGCAGCATTGTTAATTTGAACGTCTGCTCATCTTGTAAAGGCGAGCTGGTTATGCTGGAGTCATAGGTCGAAGGTCAACTTACGCGCTTAGCTTCTTTGCATGGAAATTTCAGACGAGGATCGAAAGACAATGTGTGTCATTCTATTGATTGTTTGTTTGATTGGGGTTTAACGTCGTACTCAAGGGTATTTCACTTATATGACAAGGGATTGTCCACTTCACACTGTTCCTTGCCTCATTATGTTGGAAAACTGGGAGGAAACCTCGTAAAAACACCCCTGCGATTGCCGGAGCCACATCGTGTGACTCGCTAAAATACCTGATGGTCGACAGACGGACTCAATCCCGTGAACAGTAAATTGGAGTAGAATTAAGAGCGCACACGCTACCACTAAGCCACGGCCGCGGGCCCCCAGAGCTAAAGAGGAATAGGCCGCCTATCTGTTTGTTATGTCTTTGTATTGTCCTGTAAGGGTGTGTTTATGTCCGTGATGTCTTCGTTTCTTGCCATTTGTGTCGATGGTGGTTGCCTTCGTTTATTGGGCTGACACGTCATGTGTGTCAAATAATCTTAAGTACGGCGTTAACCCCCAATCAAATAAACAACCACTGTGCCCACTGTACCTTCTGGTCAAAAGTGGTCCCTTAAAACTATTTTATGCCTGAGAGATCGCATACGTGTGATTTGTTTTTTTGCTGGATGATCACACTGTTGACTATCAACAGCTGGAAGAAGAATGCCACTTTTCTAGTTGTTCTCCTATGATATAAAGGCCACCCCTACTTTTAACTGAATTATTTAAATCTATTTTTTTAAAACACTATAATTTTCCTGGTAAATTTCTTCATTCAGTATATTTGTATCTGCAGTGGTCCAACACTCGCGTGCTCTGTTAGATCAATCAAACTGAAGTGAGAAGCCATCGTCCAAAATGTAGTGACGGCAGGGTCAAAGTTCAGACAGTTACAACAGAATGCTTTTACACGGCAGTGAAATATCACTATCGGTTGGGTAAATCAACACGAATCAATCAATCTTGAATATCGAGATAAAACTCGAGCGATGAAGGGAGGAGAGGAGAGATCTGATAATATAACCAATATGAATTAATAACATCCAATGAAAATATAAAGTAACAACATCTGTGTAATATCGCATATTTAAACAAATCAAATTAAAACGTGCAGAGGCCCGTTGTTCAAAGCAATATTAAATTTGATAAAGTCAACATTAGATGACGTTTCTCCATGCTGAAGCTATATCTCTAACACTAGATCAGTGACTCAATCTGACATGAGGTTTAACTACATGTAACATCAGTAAAGAATATTGGATTTTTAAACATTTTGTGGTCACATAGCCTACTAAAGCTCTTGTCGTGTCATTACACTTTAGCCTTGTCCTGAAAATTCGTGAATTGATTTTCGGATTCTTTGATTAAAGACATGAATCCGTTGATAAAATAAACAAATCGATCATTTTAATGCAATTCTAACCTTGGCTTAGCCGGTATACTCTGCCGGTTCAAGTCATCGTTAATAACGTTTATGCTCTTTTGTTTCGTTTATTACCGAAACGAAACTGTTGGTTTAGGGGTGTCATTTTGTGACTTGATTAAACAAGACATTAAGGAATTGATGCCCGACAATCTGTGTTTAAACCTAACATAGCCTTGTGGCAAACTCACAAATCCAGCAACTCTTCAAAATTCAATTAAAATAGGTACCGGTTCCTTCTGCTGTTGTTGTCAGGTAACATATAATGCTTAGAATGAGATCCGGTATAAAACAACCAAGCTGTTGTTGTTATCGTTCTGTATTATACGATACTTACAAATAACCAATCCTAAAGGCAATTTTTGCTACATCTTAAACTCTTAGTTGTTCAACGTGAGTTGTGTTGTAATAAAGCTTGACCATCCTTTATTAAAACATTACCATTTGCAAGTCGCGGTGAATGTTACATTGTCAAGACCATCCCTCAATTTCGTAGGTAATTCAAGTAATGTTTTCAATGTAAATACAATTTGTTTTCTTGGAAAGTTTGTTATGTGTTATTTAACATTGCATGTAAGGTTAAATGAGCAATTTCAATAACAATTATTTAATGCTCTTTGTTCCACATTTCAATCAGGATCGGAAGGTATACAATATACTACGGAAACAATAACTATTTAGGTAAACCTCTGTGGCGATAAAATACCAAAATATTGTTACACATAGTTTTATACTATATATATATTTCGAAAATGTCTTTAGTAAGAGAGTATATGAGTTTGCCAAAACCCTATGTTATGTTAAAGACAGATTGTTCGACATCAATTCCTTAGTGTCCTATTTAACCCAGTCACACAATGAAACCACTAAATCAAGAGTTTTCTTTCAGAAATGAACGCAATAAAAGACAACTTCATGAACGTTAATAAAAGTTTTTCTGATGTTATGGCTGTTTTAGTATTGAGCTTGGTTCAGGTGGTTTTACCTCGCAGGATCACGCACATAGCCTGCAGCTTGTCTGTAAAGCTAACGTTAGGCATGTTACATTAAAATATCGATTTGTTCATTTTATCAACGGATTCACTGATTCTTTTAATCGGTAGTATGATTTTTGACATTAAGACATGTACGTTATACATTGTGAAAAGTCACGTTGTTTCCTTCAATGAGAGTTAATGAGTCGTTTTTCTTATATATACATTCTATGTAACGTTAAACCAGTCCCCTTACTGTCACGTCATTATGTAACTTAGCGACATGGGATAACGTCAGAATAGTTAATCAAAGCCATTTAAGGTTCGCTTTAATCAAGACGTCTGCAAATGTGTTGGATGATCATCGTGGATACGGTCAAAGCGCAATAACGCGACAAGGGCTACAGACAGCTACATGTACGCCATGAATGTGTTTCAAAATTGAATATTATTGTCTGATATTATAATTTGTTGTACCTCATGACAAGTTGTGTTGCCCCGTCATATGCTGTAAACTAAAACGGTTTTAACATGTATTCTGTCGATAGTGTGCCACAAAAGCAGTATTGCGTGATGAAGAATAGAATCATAACTTGATCTTTACATAAAGTAAAGATCAAACACAATTAAGAAGAGTGCCTTTCATAAATGTAACTACAACAGTACGTTTGATGTTATGACTGATTATGTGCATGTCTGATTTTTCTCCCAGATGGTATTTGTTACGACCGCTCAGTGTCAACGTGTTATAGTCATGTTTGGGATTATAAGCAAAGCATAATAAAATCCCGTCTGTTTCTTTGGTCAATCAATAAACCAATCAATGGTATGCATCAGGTGTATGTTCAGTCACATGATTATGTTCTTGTTGATCACAGCAGGGAAACTGTATAGGTGAACATTCTAAGTTATTTTATTATTTTATAGTGTCAGAATATTTGACAAATTAGTTATGGAGATTCCTTTGAACACTGTCGGATGAGACGTTTACATTGGATCAGATCAGCTTAAATTCTACATACATTTATTTACCGGGCTGGTCGTTCCCTTCTATCTATGTTACGTTTGGTTTTAAAGATAACAAACGAAGTATATAATGTATTAGAATGGACAAAAAGTTTGGATTTTTAACAAATAAAATCACTAACATAAGGACAACTCAGACGGAAATGGAAGCAGTTTTGCGGTTTAGCCATATCCCAAAACAAAGAACACTTCCCTAATTTAAACTATATTTCTTAATTAAAACTGAACTATAGAAACTATAGCACAATAGACAAGCGAACACTTCGCTTGATTGTGTTAGTGTCACTAACTGTGAGACAGCACCACAATCCTAAAAATGAATTACTGATGAGCATGGTATAGAGCACCAACCAACCCTTCACGCTTCGTTGATGGTCGCACGTTTGTTCAATCGCTGCTCGGGTATCAGGTTAAACTTGCCCAATCGGCATGGAGACACGCAAATGGACAATAAAAAAAATGTCAAATTGTCATTTACTTTATGATTTCTTGCAGACTATTGAGGTGGTAAAAAAACCCATCTATACAACTGCACGCCCTTCTCATTATTACAACAGAAGTCACATACTATTGTTTTATTGAGTTTGTGTGGGAGATGCATCGGGGAAATGGATCGGTGTGACAAATAAGTCATGGTTAAGGTTAAAGCTCCCTGACCATTATGACGTGTTAATGGAATTAACACGGTATTCCCGGACTCTATTATAGATAATCCCACACGGGGCCGGTCAAACTATCATTACTAAACATGTTATACTGTGCATTTCTTCTGCTAAACATTCCATGGTTATGACAAATCAGACTGGAACGACCAGAAAGTTATCAGGAAAATAAACGTATACTGTACTTTATAATTTATTTCAGTAACTTGTATTGAACAGGTCAAAACTAGCATGGTCATTGGTTAACGAATTGTGTCACCATTCAGTAAACCAGTGATAGTATTGTTACTTGTAAACATAAAAGTGAAATGGGTTTCAAACGAATATTTATGGTTTGCAAAAACAATCAAGGAATTAACTCTATCTGTATTGTTTTGTTGGTTTTAGTAATTTTCATGATAAACTTCATTGAAGTCAAACAGAGCATGTACAGCAACTTATAAATAACTTCAGTCAACGTAAAGAGCAACATAAAAGTTCACGCTATAGTTACTCTAATGTTCATTAATTTAATGTACTTTTGTTTGACTTTAACAGGTTGTCGTCTTGATGGTGAAAATTTAAATAAGAACAGTATTGAATGCTAACATAGATAAGAACATACCATTTCTGGATTCGTGGTGCTGTCACAACTAACAGTAATAGCTTACAATAGGATAAGTTGGTCAGAAACAGTCAATAGGTAGTAAGCTTGTTCGTTGCTTAGATGAGATTTTACTTCTTTCACAGGCTTCAAGTAGTTTCCTGGTGGCTTGTTTTATTTTTTAGAAGTCTTTTCATAGTCCTATGGACTTGTAAGGGTGGGCTTGGATTTGACGTGTTAACTAAGTGTGGAATTATTGTCTTGTTTGTCTTGTGACGTTTTGTGTTCAGCAACACTGACGTTAAATACTCCTATGTACACTTCGCTGCAATTACAATTGAGCTAATAAATGTTTGCTTTGGGCTGTTGCCGTTTTTGTTGAAATATTGTTGACGTAGTGAAAAACAACCATACAAATGTTATCGGGTAATACATCTAAAAGGTAAAATCTATATGAAAAGTATTTGTTAATTATTACTATTTGAACGTTCCAGCTCATAAATTATCTATAAAAGAAGCACACAAAGATAAATGGATCAGACGATAAAAAAGACAGTCATTACAAAGCTAGTGCCTAGAACTTAGATTTGGATAAGTTCCAAAATGTGTCTACAGGTTCTGCTCAAAAATGCCAATAGACAATAAAAGACGAAAACACTTACCATTATATGATATTCAAATTTTAATGCAAATCGCTATGGAAGCGATGGAGCTTTTGTAAAGGTTTATTTAGGCAGAGTTTCAGTTCCGTATTCCTGATAAGGTTATTATCCGTAAAGGTGAGCAGGTGGATTAACATGTACAACTATGTATATATGTGATATTGTAGGTAAAGAATACTGTCAGTCTGGCGAGGGATCATCCAATATGTGATACGAATTTACAGACATACGTGTATGTAGATTCTTTACATGCACGGTGTTCCTGGAAACTGGCAGGTAACTTTCTGTACCTAAATACTTAGGAGCAAATATACTTAAATCCAAATCATTTAAATATTTAGACAAACTTGTCAAATATCAACTAAGAATGAATAATTAATTCATCCTATTAGTGAACACTGACAAGTGAAGCAGGCAAACTCAGCCTCATTAAAACCAATCAGTGATACCTGTATAGCATTAATTACTCCACTGCACCAGTAATGTAATTGATTCTCATTATCGATTAGCAAACAACCAATTTGAAATTTCATATTCGTATCAGTGCATATCTGTCAGTAATAGCGCTTACACTATGAAGACATGATCAATACGGTATTTGCAAGGTATTTCAATATGTTTATATCCCTCCCGATGATGTTTGTTCACTTTCTATAGAGCAACAGCATAATTCAGTGACTGCGGTTTGATTTGATTTACTGCTCAGAGCCTTTGATGTTTTCAAACAGATGTTAAAAGAAAATTTAGGCCAACAGATTTTTCAAATCGATTCAGGTCATGCTGGTACAGGGCTAAACAAGTCATGTCCGTTTTGATGTTAATACAATATATAACAGTGTTGTTTTTTTCCTTTGTGCATAGGTTAACCTAAGTCTAAGTATTATATTTGTGTTAGTCCTCGTGCTCTAAGCGCCATCTGTGTTGATGTCTTTGTTTTCTGTCTTGGACGCCTATGTTGTTGGTTATTGCCTGTGACGTCAAGGATGACTTCCTTCACCCCTGGGTTACAATATACAGGAATATGAACCTAGGCCTTATCCTGGTCCAATCCACATAAAATCAGGTACTCGGTATTGTTCTCATTCGTCCGTTTCCGTACGGATTCCGAAAACTGGTGAGCTTGACAAAAGTCAATGTGCATTACTATGGTGATAAATAATTCATTAGAGTCATCCTCCTTCAAGATATTTTGGGTTGTTGTAAAGGTCCACAAAACATATAAATATTTGGCATATACGGAATATGAATATATAATAACGAGCATTAAATTGTCCTCAATTGATATTCAATGTCAGTTAGGCGGAACAGCAAGTATAATTGAATCCATTCACTCCCCAAATGACTTGTCAAAAAAAACATTTGCTTGATTTTCGCAGTTTTTGAAGTCTAAAAATGTAATCTAAATATTAATTTATCTGAATTGTGAACTAAACTTGACGAGCATTAGCATCTATTTGACAGATTTCCATGGTTGATAAGAGGGTAAAGGAAAAACTGCCGTAGACGTTTGAGACACCAAAAGAGTCCCGATCGCCTTCTCGTCCTTCAACCGGCCGCCATTTTGTTTTATCCACGTATACAACGGGTTTTTCTAGTCCAACATTAGATCACTATCTGTTATCCAAATGGACTTTCTCCGAGTAATAATACTACTTTCTACAGAATTTAAGATAGTCGTTTATATGTACTTAAGTCTGTTTATTTTTGATAGCAGCGGTAAAATGGAAATATTAAAGAGTGAAATCAAGTTAGTTTTATTCAACGCACTGTCTTTTTCGCTTGCCCGTTCCCGCGCTCCGCGACAGAGTTCGTGATTTCATCGGCAATTCAAGGTTGAAGCTTGCCGTTACATATCCCTGAATAATGAATATTGTAATCCCAGTTTCACTTATTGGGTTTGCACGCCGTCATATCTGTGGAAAAAACTAAGGCCAGAGTTGTTCGACCCGAACCAATTCAAACATGCATTGCAATTTTGGTATATTTCAGGAATGTAAACCGTTTCGTTGGTGTATTGCCTACGACTGTTCTATTAATTCTAGAAATAATAACACTGGAGAGGTGAACATCCAATCATTTAATCGTTACGAAAAATTTGGCTGTCGGTCTTCTGGGTGTCATCTTTCCACATAGCCCCTCATTTTATTTAAATTCCTTACTCTAGCATGAGCAAAACAATGCTTGATGTACTGTCATTGATAACTGCTCTCCATCGTTTAATGAGCTAAGTGGATGGAAATAAATTATAATCACGCTCGTTTATTAACGTAGGTCTTGTTCCAGGTTAACCGACTCACAACGGAAATGATCATTTCCGATCGTTAAACCTACGGGCGATAACTCTAGCATCAAGTACGGTTCACTGCGAATGAGCGCTTATAGTTCATTGAGTAAGACATTGCCGCTTTTGTGTAGGTTTTTCGGTGCTACAATAAAAGTTATCGATGTGAATGAGGGGTTATGTATTCAGTGAGAAATCATGTCTGTGAATTTATTTCCAGTTGACAGTCTGAATAATAATCAATCGTTGGCTAGCTATAGCTTTCTTATACTAAGGGTGTTGTCCTACCCTACTCTAACATGGGGATACAGCTTCTTTGTTGGTCAATGAGTTTTGTGTCTTTTAGAAAGCATATATTAACAGCGTTTTCGTTAATTTTGGAATACCATTTTAGTTTGAGGACACTCTAGTTTAGAAAACTTTGCAGGTTGAAACCTGTTCGGCAATAGAACCTGGGATTACATGACAATATACAGGGATAGGCCTATGTAACGGCAAGCGTTAACCTTGAATTGGCAATGAAATCAGGAACTCTCTCGCGGAGCGCGGAAACTGACGAGATGCTTTACTGGTTTGCAAATCGAAGAAGACAGTGTGTTGAACGAAATTTACTTGATTTAACTCTAATATATTTTCATTTTACAGCTGCCTTTAGAAATAAAAAGTACATATGAACGACTATCTTTAATTCCGTAGAGAGCAGTATTATAATTCGGAGAAAGTGCATTTGGGTCAAAAAACGATCTAATGTTGGACTAGAAAAACCCGTTGTATTCGCTATTAAAAAAAATGGCGGCTGATTAACGGGAAAGAAGGCAATCGGGACTCTTTTGGCTAAGGCAGTTTTTCATTGACCCCCTTATCAACCACGTCAATCCGTTAAATATATATTAATGCATGTCAAGTTTCATTCAAACTCATCAGTTTTCCGAAATCTTTACGGAAACAGACGAATGAGAACAATACAAAGTACCTGATTTTATGTGAATTGGGCCTGGATAAGGGCGAGCTTCATATCCTTGTATATTGTAATCCCGGATAGAACCAGTCAGGCATCGATTCCCGGACAGGTTTCAACCTGCGAGAATCTGCTTAAACTGAAAAAGTGTTATCCCCAAAATAACGAAAATACTGTAGTTCAAAGGGGTTTCCAAAATGGTTTGTCTGTCGACAAACAGTAGTTTGGCGTCATTAGAGCAAAGCAGCACAACACCCTTGGCATGGGAGGCTAGTTAGCCAAGGCTGAACTATAATGCGACACTCGGCTCGGGATAAATTCACGGACATGACTTCTCACTGAACACAGAAGCTTTCATTCACATCGATAACTTTTATTCGAGCTCCCTAAAACGATTCATAAAGGCAGTAATTTCTTATTGAATAGGCTACAAAGTTCATGTTGGAATCATGAATTAGGGTGTAATTGGAATAAATTGAGCGGTGAAAAAATCTTATCCAGTGTGATAAATCTAAGTGTGTAGTAGAATGGTTAGAGATAATGGCTTACGATGGACGTACTGTTACCGGGCACCATACCTGGGAAGGTCGTCCAAGGGGTCAAAATCTTTAAATATTTTTTAAAAAATCCCTAAAACATATTTCTCTACATGCATGTCCGGAAACGATTTTCGTGTTGTAACTATATTAAAGTATATATATTATTAACAAAATATACTCAAGTTTGTTTGTTTATTATTTTCTTGCTTAGGGTTTTACTCCGTTTTTAATGTTATTTTACATATATGACTGCTACTGGATGAATGAAATCACTTTAGATGTCCCGGGAATACCAACAAGACACTACAATCACAAGATATATCAAACAAAGTGAAGACACTTAAACCGGTTAGTCGAGTGACGCCTTTTGGTTTAAACCGTGCCAGGGGACCCTCTAACCGCCAGTCAAATTGTCCTGAGATGACACCAACCAGAATTAATGTCGATATTATTGAGAATTCACACTTTTATCAGTTAGATCAAGATAACATCGAGTAACACTTGATGCATGTTTTTAAAAAGACATTGGTCTACAACAAAACCCAATTCTGTTAT
>JAVFBX010159609.1:0-15165 GCA_034783855.1 Mopalia kennerleyi
CTTAAACATCAATTAAGAAAATAGGGTCACTGCGACTCATTTTGCTATGCCGGGTCACATATTTGTCTGTATTTGTGTCAAACAATTCTTACAATTGGCGTCTAGTTACATGACAGACTGTAGGCATTAACTCTGACTAAACAGCAACTACGATTTTGTTGACAGTCATATCTGGTTTTGTATCCACGGATGTTTTAACACATACGGATCCTGGTATCTTTAAAAGAGTAAAGGTCAATGCCAAGTCATTGGCTGCTGGGAAAGATAAAGGCATAATACAGATATATAATAGCATACGATGTAATACAACATCAACATCTCAACAAGAAACCATAAGGTTATTTTGACAAGCTTAGGCTGAAGATTGCATTCTATAAACACTCAATTTATTATTGACGATTATGTGAACCATAGCCCTCCATATTACATATAACGTTTAGAGTTCTATAGCAGTTGGCATGGTTATGTTATATTGAGAAAACAGACGGGGAGTCTCCGTTTCCAATGATCGGGTTATATATTTATATATATATACTACATATCAGGACATCCATCAGAAGAGTTTCACTTCCCTCAGTATCAGACAGGTTGTAACACTGATTCTCTTTAACAGACATATGTATTGGTTAATCTCTATATCTCTAAAATATTAATTTCTAGGCTGATTTATTCCTAACCCATGCCGAATATCTTGTAGCCTACATTTTTAACAATACTTTGTATACCATAATAATGGTCATTACTTTCTCTTGAGATGTCTGTAGGTTACCCATAACACAACTCGAGATTAAGGTTCATTAAAAACTTGTCTCTGGGAGTTTATCTATAACATGATAGAAAATGATTCATCGATTCTAATTAATCTACATCCCTGTGTCAGTGTGATTGCCTTTTAGAAATATACAACATATATTAACGGAGTTAACAAAGGGATAGTGGATGCAAAAAAGTCTCTTAATTATGATTACTTATATAATTTGTAAACATGAATACGCAATTGTTTTACAATTCCATAACAAATGCAAACTAATTGAGCTGTTGTTGTTAAAAATATATATAAATATTTTGTTTAGGTTTGTTTTTGTTGATATTTTAATTTACTTTAAAAATGGATGTAAAACTTAAAATAAAGTTGTCCTTTAACGTTAAGTAGCTATGAAGACAATTGATTTAACTGTAGTTTTTACCACTCGAAATTCGAACGAGTATTTAACAGGTTTTAACATTTGACAATATAGGTCTAGTATCTTATTTAAGTAAATGGAAATTTAATTTAAGTGACTAGCTAATATATCCTCAAATCCTTCAGCAGTGTGAATTTAGTTCCTGGCTGCACACAATAGGTACAAGTTTATTACAAATTATATTACTCTCTCCTTTCCAACCATTATAAGTAAATATATACTTACATGCAGAATTGTGCGCCAAAAACTACCAAAATAATTCATTCTTAACATGTTTAAGAACCCCCACATATTTCCAAACGACCCCAGCTTCCGGTTGCTGTCCTTGGATTAACAGATACACTGTAACACTACGAAATATATACCGTTTCCAAATGAAATTGATTTTAATTTACCCAAATCTCTTAATCTCAATCCGAATATCCCGGAAATTAAGACTTAATTTAATCTCGGGGTATATTTTTTTTGCTTTGTATGCTTCAGTCAAATCAACATGTTAAATCCATAAACGTTTTTATTTTATTACAAATAAACATAGAATGAAAGTAGAAACTCATGCCAAGTTTTGCCAAAATAAGTGGGCTGTAGAAAAGAGGTATTTGTTTGAGTATTTAACTACAAGTTATCAGTAAGAAAATATTATATCAAGTCAATGCTTTAATGGGGAAGTATTTTACAATTAACTTTAGCGCCAATTTCACTGTATTTTAGACGGACCATCCTTGTTGTTAAGATGACATATTTGCTACGCATAACACCAAGGTGATCAGTCAGGATTGATGACATCTTTGGACGCATCGCAGTTTGAAAATCATACATTTGGTTGAATCCTTCCATAAGGTGTTACCTGATATCGCTATAAAGGTGACGAGTAAGGGCGAGTTTTCTCTCTGAACACACTGTGGAAACCCTTTAGTTGCATTCATTCGCTACTCAATTACACCCCACAAACAACCTGCGCTGTAATAAAATACCCCTTTGATGATAGCATCTAATCGCTTCCATCGAGAACAGCTTTGAGGCAACGAGCTAATGGTTAAAGATAACTTACTATGAGCCTGTGTTTTGTTTTGTTTTTTTTGTTGGATATTTTTTAGTCGTTAATCTTATAAATACCCCAGCTCAAAGGTAGACACGTGACTAATCTGTCACTAATGTCATTTAAAAGGCAGTCACATAGAGCTTGATTACAAGAATTTTCTCTCGATTCTGTAATTAGGGATCTCACGAACACGAGAAAAGGAAGGAAGCCAGTTTTCACTTGTGCTTGATCTCTTGTCTGCTTTTTCCTTTGACTCTCCGATTCCTCGAGCACCACGCAGTCTTCTAGCGACTGATGAGAACTCGCCCCCTGAACGCGACCTGTAGATGCGCGTAATGGATCAACTCGTCTCCTTTGTACCTTGATAGGGGACCTACTTCCGGGGTGCCTCAGTCCACTTCCGCTCTTTCCTTTCAACTTCCGGTTTCTTCTCGAACATTAGCTGCTAACAGAAATGTGCCTTAGTGGCATTCTGTAAAAATATTACCCTTTGAAATCCCAGTTTAGCCGTGAGTGGTTATTAATAAGACTAAAGTGCATGTAGTTGTAGACATTAACTGTATTTCCAGATAGAATTGCTAATGCACATAACATATCTAATCAGAGCTAATTTCATCGAAGGCCTCTCTAGTAAACAGAATAGTATAGATTCACACGTAAGAGAAATTAATGGTGAATTTTTAAAAAAAATCAATATAATTAAACATCACAGCCTTACAATGAGAACTTTGTCCTTCACAAAAAAATAGTGAATTTGGCGTTGACAATATACACTTATAACGAAACAAGATTGAATTAAAGCCTAATTGTCACTGAGTGTTCAATCTTGCAGTCTAAGAGTTAGTCTATAGTAAGTTTTGGTTGTAAAAGAAAAAACACAACCTTCAAAGAAACTTGGTAAACAAAAGGAGCAAATGTGTCAATATCAATTGTTTATTTCCTAAATTAGTTTAACGTACGGTATATCTACTTCTTCATACGCTCAAGTATTATTTGTCATCGGAAATATGAAGTTATGTATTTCTGTCAATCTAACTTGTTGGCCTTGACCAATGCGGATAGAAGGTGGCGTTCTTTATCCTTAAAAAAGTCAGATCAGGTAGTCTACCGGATTCCACTTCCGACCGTCTCGTTTCCATGATTTCAGTTTCCCATTATCTTCGTCCTCTCGGCTTTGTCTTTCATATTCCTTATTCGATGTCAAAGACAGTAAAAGTCACTTTCCCTTTAGGTAAAGAACGCGGGAAACCATTTCAGAACGTTTCCGTTGTCGGAGTTCTGACAGCCTTGCTTCTGTAAGACGACGAACCGTTCTAATTGCTTCCGATGTAGCCTTGTCCTATGGCGATAGATGGCGCTCTCAACTTGTGCGAGGTTTTATCCTCGAGAACATGGGCCCAATTCACTTCCGGTGATCCTGGCATCAAGACGCTCAAAGACGTCGATTTTCTTACACGTCGCTGAGAATTAATCAACTTCACCGCCCTAATTACCACTCAGCTACACTTACAAAACCGCCTGGCCGATTAACGTTCATATAGTACGTATCGCTACCTCAATCTGCGATTTGGCTGTAGGCAAAATAATGCCAGTTACATAGAAATGACACAAACACGGCAAACCAAAGTTCAAATAACAGAGTCACTTCGGTCGATTCCGCTCGCTTTCGCGAAAGAAAAAACACATACCAAACACCGAATCAATATAGACATGTATAAAATTCTAATATTGTAGGAACAATATTTCCTTTCCAACAGAGTCCTTTCTTTTGTCAGTGTCGTTTTTTCCGATGGTAATATATACGTCTTGTTAAAAAATCCTCGAATTATGCGCCGCTTATGTATTCATAGAGGTTACTAGTAAACTTTGTTTATCAGAATTAGGTACAACATAAAATAATGTTGTAGATTTACCTAGCGTTATATAATGGGCCTCGTGTTAAATGTTTATTCTAGAGAAAACCCAGTTTGCTTGCCTCGACAGGAGATAGTAATATTCTGTTCTTGAACGAAAAAAAATTATGTAACTCTTTATCATTTGTTTCCTATATTTTGTGGATGAAATTGTGTGGTCTCTGGCTAGCAGTGCCAGCGCTCCTCGGACTGACTCGAGTCTCTGGCTAGCAGTGCCAGTGCTCCACGGACTGACTCGAGTCTCTGGCTAGCAGTGCCAGCGCCCCACGGACTGACTCGAGTCTCTGGCTAGCAGTGCCAGCGCTCCACGGACTGACTCGAGTCTCTGGCTAGCAGTACCAGCGCTCCACGGACTAAGCTTGCGGTAATCAGACCTATCAATCAGAATACGTGGACTTTTTGGTCTTGTTTATTTGTTGTCTCGATTACGTTTATTCAAATAATTTCACAATTTCTTTTTTTAAGTTCTGCATTTGACATATTTGCGCTCAGGAGAGTGAGACCAGAGACAACCAGAGGCATGCGTTAAAAAGTACAATCGCCGACAATGCTATAGTACTTATTTTAAATAAAAGGAAGTTTGGCTTTCAAGTTGCCACCACTGGGATTCGAACTCGAATCTCTGGCATATATATGTATAACTGAAATTAGTGACCATGTGCCATTGCTTCCCATGGAGAAAGATTCGCCTCCTTTGTACTTGTTGGAAAATTCGTGATCGTTCTAACGCGAGACTCTGTAGATTAGTCGGTTAGAGCTTGCTTACCAAATACCCCGGTTCGAATTCTGTGACGATGAGTCTTTTTCCTGCAATAGAAATAGATAACTGAAATTAGTTATGCGTCAAACTTTAATCCACAAAATAAAGGAAGTAAATGAGTTTTCGTTCAAGGACAGAATATAAAGGCAATAAATAACACTTATCGCATTTTCGTTATTATTGCGACCAATGACGGGTGGCCTTGGATGTGTCGTATACGGGGAACGACATACATTAGTATAATGTATTGTCAGGACTTCACTGGAATTAAGCATGACATTTTATAGCGGAACAAAATGAATAGTTACACGTTTGGCTCAAAAAGACCTAAGTTATACAACCTCACAGACATGAAAGGGTAATGTATTTAAATATATACAAGCTGTGCGTATTTAAGAATGACTTATTATGCACTATAACTACTAATTTTAACATTTTAGAAACAAAAACTTATTGTATCACCTACCACCGGACAATAGTGGCGGTGGCTAAATGCTTGCATTTTCTGCACCATTTAGTTTATCTATGAATACAACTGATATTTCCATGATGGGCAGCAATATGAGCTATGCTCACTGCGCCCAGGCAAATATAGCTCAAAAAAAAAAAATAGTGGCGGATACGGTTAACCCTGGTGTGTTGAACTACCCCGAAACCATGGTAATAATAGCAAGTTACATTGAACTCTGGACGTGCTGACTTACCCCCGGAACCATGATAATCATAGTAAGTTACATTGACCTCTGGGTATGTTAATCTACACTGCGGCGAAACCATGATAATCATAGCAAGTTACATTGAACTCTGGACGTGTTGACTTACCCCGAAACCTTGATAATCATCGTAAGCTACATTGAACTCTGGACATGTTTAACTACACTGCGGCGAAACCATGATAATCATAGCAAGTTACATTGAACTCTGGACGTGTTGACTTACCCCGAAAACTTGATAATCATGATTCATAGTAATGCGGTTAACCCTGGTGTGTTGAACTACCCCGAAACCATGGTAATAATAGCAAGTTACCTTGAACTCTGGACGTGCTGACTTACCCCCGAAACCATGATAATCATAGTAAGTTACATTGAACTCTGGGTATGTTAATCTACACTGCGGCGAAACCATGATAATCATAGCAAGTTACATTGAACTTTGGACGTGTTGACTTACCCCGAAACCTTGATAATCATCGTAAGCTACATTGAACTCTGGACGTGTTTAACTATACTGCGGCGAAACCATGATAATCATCGTAAGCTACATTGAACTCTGGACGTGTTTACCTACACTGCGGCGAAACCATGATAATCATAGCTAGTTGCATTGAACTCTAGACATGTTGACTTAACCCGAAACCATGATAATCATAGCCAGTTACATTGAACTATGGACGTGTTTAACTACACTGTGGCGAAACCATAGCTAGTTACATTGAACTCTGGGCGTGTTGACTTAACCCGAAACCATGATAATCATAGCTAGTTGCATTGAACTTTGGACGTATTTAACTTCACTGTACCGAATTCATGATGATCATAGCTAGTTACATTGAACTATGGGCGTGTTTAACTACACTGTGGCGAAACCATTATAATCATAGCAAGTTACATTGAACTTTGGACGTGTCCAACTAACAGTGGCGAAACCATTATAATCATAGCTAGTTACATTGAACTATGGACGCGTTTAACTACACTGAGGCGAATTCATGATAATCATAGCTAGTTACATTGAACTTTGGACGCGAAACCATGGTAATAATGGCCAGTTATATCAAACTCTGGACGTGATTAACTACACTGCGGCGAAACCATGATAATCATAACTAGTTATATTGAACTCTGGACGTGTTGAACTACCCCGAAACCATGATAATCATAACCAGTCACATTGCACTCATGGCGTGTTTAACATACACCAAACCAAGGCCTGCTAGATTGAACTATGGACGTGTCAAGCTGCCACACAATTATAATTACATAATTAGTTACATTGAACTCTGGGTTTGTTGAAACACCACGCAACCATTGATATCAGAGCCTGCTTACATTGAACTCTAGACGTATAACGCTACCACAAAACCATAATTACGTATATTTCTTAAATGTTATCACACGGTCGCAGGGATATTGATTAATTCAAATCGATTAATCATCTCATGTTCCAGTCATAATTAACTTTCGACGTGTTGAAATATCACGAAACCATAAATACGTGGTTAGTCACAGTGAACTTTGGGCGTGTTGAAATATCGCGAAACCAGAATAATCATAGGCAGTTACAGTGAGCTGTGGGTGTGTTGCGTTAACAAAAACCCTAATAATTATAGTTCTGTACTTTGAACTCTGGACTTGTTGCACTACCGTGAAATCATATTGATCGTAGCCATGCGTTGAATACTGAATCTGGTGAACTGTTATTAAACCATTATGATTATAGACAGGTATACTACATTACACCCTGAATTGGTTGAACCACCACCAACCCTTTATGATCCTTCCAGGTGCATTGTACCTTGAATGTTCAGAGCGACCACGAAAACAGAATGATCGTAGTCAGATACATTGGATGCAAAATGTGCTGTACTACCACGAAACCGTGATGATTTCTAGGTGAATTGACCCCTTAAAGTTTTGAACTACTACCAAACGGCCATAAGGATCGTAGCCAGATACATTGGTTGCTAAATGTGTTGTACTACCACGAAGCCGTAATGATCCTACTAGGTGCATTGAGCCTTGAATGTTTTGAACTCTTGCGAAAACATAATGATCGTAGTCAGATACGTAGGATACAAAACGTGCTGTACAACCAAGAAACGATAATGATCCTACTAGGTGCAGTGAACCTTGAATGTTTTGAACTACTGCGAAAACTTAATGATCGTATCCAGATACGTAGGATGCAAAATGTGTTGTACTACCAAGAAACGATAAAGATGGTAGCCAGGTAATGAGGTAAACGTACATTGTCTTTCCCGAATGTGGTGATTTACCACCATAGACATTGGAGTCAGGGACAACTACTACAAAATTATAATGCTAAGAGACAGGTAGAGAAAACCGGGGATGAGTGCCATTACCTGGAAACCATATAATGACCCTTACCGTGTACAGAGAACCCTCAACTACCATAACACCATAATGACGGTAGTCCGGAACAGTTAATAGGAGAGGTGTTCCGCTATCAGGAAATCAAACAAAATCGTAGTCAGGTATTGAGCTATCCGGTTTCAATAGCCTGGATAACCTCTTTTCCTAGTTTTGTTACGTAGTTTCGTGTTTATCTTCTTTTTTTTTAAAAGAACATATCGAAAGAGTAGTACCTTCTGGCTTCGAACCAGGTTCAATGAAACTTAGATTCATTACACTGTCGCAAAATTGAACAATATAATTTTAAATACAAGCTGGTATAGGATTTATATATCCAAGCCCTATGGATCTGTTCCGACGTTTGCCCCAACACAGACACAAGTCCCCCAAAAATACGTAAAGGGGATGGGTAGAATTTTAAGCTTTTCTGTTTTCGAATTTCTAGCTATCATTTAAAGAGGGACAACACGCGCTCCTGGAGTCTAAAAACAGCGTGAAATGTGTAATGATTCAAGTCAATATAGAACAAGCATTGACAAGATCACTGAGCATTTTATTGTTCAGTGTTGACGGTGAATACGTTGTATCGTCACACTTGTCTTCTGTTCGTATAAAAAAGACCGGGATCGTAATTTATCTAACAAGTTACAATGGTTCTACTTATTGTTGGAAACATTGACTAAAATGTGAATGAGTTACAATTCGCAATCCTGGACGAGAAATAAAGTCATTCTGAGTAAAAAACGGAAAATATGACTATTTTTTTGACATCCGTATATCAATATGCAAAAACACGTAAATGATATTTAGAGATTTATAAAATTAACTAACTTTACGAAAATATATGTAATGAGATGATATAGGGTCTTTATAAGTGTGTCTAATTTAAGAACTTCTGATTTTATTCAAAATTTTGAAATGTTTTTTAAATTTGTTTCGATATAGAATATAAACAAAATATGGATATAAAAATCAAATTGTTATATTTCGTAACAAAATAATCAAGATGTAGGCAGCCTATAAAATTGAGGTTAATACTTGTAAGTAATGGATGGATATTTTTCGTTAAGATATTTGAGGGGGGATTATTGTCGTCGATTGTTAGATAGGAAGCCTTTAGCTGCTAATAAAATTTAATAAAATATTTGGAATAAGACGACAATTAACGCTTGATCGAGCTGATTGTCTACATATTCATGTATTTATACAGATAGACTTAGCTCAGGGACTTCACGGTTTAAAACACAATGAAAGTCAAGTTATTGTACGAGAGGAATTACATTGAATTGTCGCCACGAGCTATATTATGGCAAGCAAATGAAGAGTGCAATGATTGTAGAAAGCTACTGGTGCGTATTTTTCTTTGAAGACTGGTACCTTTACAGGTGTAGCTGTGTTCTGTTCACTGCCCGTGTAGTTCACCACAAAGCAACTTATTGGAAAACCCATGAATTAACCAGTGCGCAAAACATAAGGGTTAAAGGGCCACTAATAATATAAAAAAGGTAGAAGGTGTAAAATTGAATATTGTCGGAATTTACATCACGAAGGCTTCTTGTCAAAATTAATACGCTACATTGAGCCCAGGTGAAGTTTCTGGAGCATACAACTCGTTAACCAAGCAATAATTCCAGGTGTTTATTTTACATTCTATGTTAGATGGGCATTTCCCTTATATCACAACTGTTATATTCAATGTTAGATGGGCATTTCACTTATATCACAACTGTTACATTCTATGTTAGATGGGCATTTCACTTATATCACGACTGCATTGTAGGTGGAAACCGCGGGGAAACCTAATAAAGAATCTAAAAAAAGCCTTGCGAAAGACAGTCAACGGAAAAACCCTTGTATAGAATCGGTGTCACCATGCAAGAGATCGGAAACCTGAAAGAAAGTCCTCGGTCCTCCTACACAACTGAGCCACGGCAGTCACGGTCCCGTACAATCAAAAGATGTCCGGAAGCCACCGTGGACTTTCGCCCTTATAATAGATAAACTTTATGACTTTGTTCAACTTAAACGCATGAAGTTTGTTCTTTCAATATAAGCTCGTGTTCCTTTACTTTTCTTTACAAACAAACATAGATCTGATTCAAATCAGGTTTAAAACACCACCCGTCTTTTGTTTGTCACTCTTAGCCACAGATAATACACCTTGGGGTTATTAGGTCTGATTTTAATCGATTTGAAACGATCTTGTATACATTTTTCAATTAATGATTTTTTGTTCTTTATTCTTTGAATATTAAGAACTATTTGTTCCTACGTTTATCTGTCAATTAGTCTATTGCAATATAACACTTGATAAATTCGTCTTTTCAGGACTATTGCTAAATCCATGATATTTGTTTCAAAGATCTATTCAGCATTATCAGGTTGAAATATATCAAGGCATGGATATATGCTTCATAATTAAAAAAGAAGAAATCCTACAACAAAAACATGTCACAATTCAAAATTCGACTGAAATTTATCAGTATTACGTTGGCGAATATAGTTCTATTTATTTATATCTATTGTGGCAGTTAAATTTATTAATTATCTATATGGTACTCTTATATCTGGCCACATCGTTTTACATTTCATAACATCGCCTATTTCTTATCCAATATGAGCATGGACGGAGTTTCCCGTTTCCTTGGTGTTGTCGGGGAAACCGGAAACCGACCTTACGTACGGTGTGAAACTCCAATCAAAGAAATAAACCTATTATTCATCATATTTTCAATACAATCTTTCAAAATAATTGTTTGTCGGGTTAATAAAGTCACATCGTCTGTCAAATTTAGATTTCTTTACCAAATTCTGATAGCTAAATGATGTAGATTGTTCAAAAATGGTTAACATGTCGTTGAATTAAATAATTTCAATTCAAACAGAGCTTGTCCGAGGACTGATAAATTCTGTCATAATTAACAAGAAATCTCCCTTAAGAGAACGGGTTATGTTTTAGTAGGATATCTACGGCTGATCTATTGTTGATAGACCCGGCAAATAACCATTGACTTCTGTATATTAACGAGTAAACCAAATTATGCTAGATCCCAATTTGATTGTTTTTTGTTCTTGTTGTTGTTGTTGTTTAAATCTACTGCTTAACGTAACAGTTGCGTGTGAAATTACCTAACTCTAGATTGTTAAAGGAAATATATCTTCATCTTTTTAAATCTGCAATAGAGCAAAAAAATACCCAGTTGATTTTTATAAATAATTGTAATCAAAAATGTTTGGCATAACCTATATGACTTGGGCTGTCCGCCTTGTAACTGCAATAATATAACTATAGCTTCCATACACTAACGTATAATAGTACACTTTCGTATCTAAACTGTTGTATACAAATGATCAGTCTGAAGATACTTCATTTTTAACGTTTTTTTATCTTTAAAATCACCGGAAGATTATAGCTTATACACTATACGTGATTGCTATATTTACTAAGACCTCATGCTTCCCTGGTTTCTCCTAAATATATTGTGACACGGTTAAATGTCTGTTTATCCTATCGCTTTGTATACACCTTTATATGTGTATAATGCAGCGGAATTAATACGATCCCTTGGGGAACAACATAGGGCAACCCAGATCTAGCATGTATGTCAAATTGCAAATGAGTTGTTTGCCGTCGAAATAATGTAAATTTAATTTGAATATATGAAATCACAGCATGGGATATACCCATATAGATTGTCATTATTCCAAACAGATTTCAGACATTGTCAACTTCAATGATAGTTTAACCGATGATTATCTGAGAGGTCAATTAAACCTTTCACAATTCATCAAAATATTCCAAAATATTGACGGTCATCAATGAGCAGCCGGTCGCAACGTGATATGTCATGGTTCTATGTTTGAGACGAGTTTAAAACATCCGAACATGGACGTCGATTATAATCTATATGTTTGCCATCGTGTACCTGCTCATCTCCTAAGCTGTTGGTCACTGTTGAAATACTGGGGTTCACCAAAGATCCACGCTGACAACAGTATAATTCTCACAGGCATGCCCTTTTTAAGATTTTCAATAGAACTCCGTATTGAACTCAATCAAGAATGACCCAGCCCGTGTCAACTAGAGAAATCCGTTCATCAATTGTTTGCTATTTCTATAGCGGCACGCGCCACGGGTCACGTGCGAAGGGTGGGGCTCATGTTACCCAAAAGGGCTCATCATGACACTATTTCGCACTTCATTTACCACGTGCGTCTAGAAGAGCCACTAATGCGCGTGGGCACAGGTAGACGGGCTCTTAGCGGCACGGGATTTGCATGAAGTTTATTTCACCTGTGACTATACTATCACAGCATTTGATTGCAATGTGGGCAGGTCAATTACAGACGTCCACTGGCTTGATCATTGATGAGGCGTGAAGCGAGGACTTAATAAGAGCAGATAGACTGCGGGAACCGAGTGCCTGGGATGACTGCCATTCAATAGCAAGATGATGTGAAGGGTGTGAATGGAGGCTGGAGTTGACCGTACTTGGTCAATTGTTTATGTCATTACGCTACAATGGGCCGATGTGCTCTTCTGCAGTGTTCCTCAATAAGACCGCTTGACATCCCCAGATAATATTCAATAACTCAACAACGGCGGGTTAATTATCGGGTCGCATCCACGAGAACATTAACGTCACCCCTGACACTACACCCATGGGTTAGTCAGTTTTCTGGAATAACACCTTAGCCATTGTTCTTTGTTTCAGTAGGTTGGTTATCTGCTGATGTCCTTAAATCCTTTATTATGTGGGGGTTGTTCGCTATTAAAAAAAATGATTTGGTCGTTTAACTTGTCAAAGATTTTATTGCTTATGTCCATATGCTTGTTTCTTCTTCCGGTTATCATTTGGGAAATCGTGTTTATTATGTGGCCCGAGCAACGCTTTATACAAAATTACGTTTTGTTTTATGTTAGCTTTTTCTTTTAACATTATTAGCATATAAATATTTGTCAGAGAAAGAAACTTTCCTACCTGGCATCAATTGAAAATAATTTATACCATACTAGCTTGGAATGTTTGGGGTGTTTATTATTGAGGTCCTGACAAATCTAACCGCATTATGGAACTGTGCGATGCAAATAATGGCGAAATGATTATACGTTCAGATAATGCATGTGTGTTAAAAAGTAACCAAAATGTATATGTCCAATGAGAAGGCCCCTCACTCCACGTACATGGTATAGTTTACAACCAGCGGATGGTTAAAGAACCAAATCACTCTATGTAAGAAATTATCAATTATTGCTGTACCTTACATTGGTAACCATCGTCACGAGGTTCGATAGATATTAAACTTGTAGCGATATTTATCACATAATTCATCGAGTATAAATTTAACCATGGATTGATTGTACAACAACATTCACTCTCCTGTGGATGTTTTCAGCTATTGAAGTGGCGCTTAGTCTCATCGAGGTGATATCGTTTACTGATATTCCAGAGAAAGTGTGACACGAGCTAATCGGGAGACTTGGGAATATGTACTCTACCAATTTAAACTAAACGCCCGCTGTACTTGTTAAACATGCAAAATATGTTCCGACCCTTGATTCGCCTTCCTACCCCCATTCAAATTGTGGTGTTTTTAATTTTTGGTCATTGTAAGGCGTGGAATTTATTGATCGGTTGACCAATTAATTGATTGATTAGTTCGTATTATTTCTTTGTTTATTTTGTATTTAACTCTCTTATGTTGGCGATTTTGTAGCCCAAATGATTGGTGGGTAACCATAGAGAAACCTAGAAAACCCCACTCCGTGATGATCGGGAAAAACATACCTCTGATTGAAAGGCGGTCTCAAAGTCATGATTTGTACATTGTATGGGGCCCTCTGGCTATGGGCAATTTGTTTGATGAACAATGCTGTCTTTACTTGTCACTGGAGGAAAATTAACGTCCTAACATTATGGAAACGCTTCACATCGTGGTTGTTCAGTGTCAATTATTGTTAGAATACACCGTCGTCATGTAAGTGAAACACCAGTCAATCAATCAATCAATCAATCAATCAATCAATCAATCCATCAATCCATCCATCCATCTATCCATCCATCCATCCATTCATCCATCCACCCACCCACCCCACCCCACCCCACCCCACCCATTTTGTACTCTATTACACTACAACAAAAGGACACCAATCTATAAACTGTATCAGAAGGTTGATTGTTCTTCTTCTTTCTTAATTAATAGTGATATGGTTATGTAAAATATAGACTCGAAACATTTAACTATTAGACGTGCCTATCTGGTGTATTTTGCAGTAGTCTGCACTGATAATTTATTATCAATACAAAAATACGCAAAAAAATGTGAAAAAGTACACAAAAAATTCACAAATTCACTAAGGCAAAAATAAAACGAAACTCAAAAAGAAATTCAATAAATAATCTTGAGTAGCTAGCAGGTCCCCATCTAAATGCTTTGGAGTTTAATAACAGTTTTCTTCCTTCAAAGAGCAAAAGTCATGGTGTCTATCATCATATTGGTTTGGGCAATTTGTTGAAAAACAATCCTGTATGTAGTAAGTGATATGCAGCTTTAATTTTCTTGGAAAACAATCAGTCAACTTATTTTCAAGATCCATTTGGGTACATAATAACATTTAATTAATGACAGCATATTTGCAGACAGAATACCAGCCACTGTATACGTGCTGTTGGTAGTTTCACTTTGGTGGAAAATAATCCAGTCCAGTATGCAACAGGACGAACCTATATTGAAATATATACGCAAACCATCAAAATAAAAAAATTAAATTTAGAACACATACAAGAATGTTTGTTGCTGTGTGTTTGTTTGATTGGGGTTTAACGTCATACTCAAGGATATTTCATTTATATGACGACGGATTGTCCACTTCACACTGTTCCTTGCCTTATTACGATGGTAAACCTGAAGGAAACCTCTTAAAACGACCTCGCGATTGCTGGAGGCACATCGTGTGACTCACTCATATACCTGATGGTCGGTATGGACTCGATCCCGTGAACGGTAAATTGGAGTAGGATTAGAAAGCACACACGCTACCACTAAGCCACGGCCTATATAACAATGAGTATCGCAGAGTCTGCGATGTTGGTTGTATTGTTCTGTGGTATTTGGTGAAATGTAAAGAGATCATTTTGCGAGAAGTGGAAGCTGTATCGAAAATCATATT
>JAVFBX010159718.1:0-15164 GCA_034783855.1 Mopalia kennerleyi
TGGTACATCCAGCCCTGCCGGTACTCACTCTTTGAAGAGTAGCAATGGTACATCCAGCCCTGCCGGTACTCACTCTTGAAAGAGTAGCAATGGTACATCCAGCCCTGCCGGTACTCACTCTTTGAAGAGTAGCAATCCCGGAGAAAAATGAGATTTCCAACATTTTAGAAACGCTTCACATCTTGGTTGTGCTAGTGTCAATTGTTGTTGATATACCCCGTCGTCATATAAGTGAAATACCCTTAAGCACGGCGCAAAACACCAATCAATCAATGAATTAATCTGCTTTAATTCAGAGAGTTAAGTAATCACTCATGGCTCAAATCACAGAGATTGGTGATAGCGACAAACTAAATTTCTTTATTGGTTTGCCAGTTCAATAGTTTTTGATATTATAGAAACAGTCTTACGATATAAGCAACGAAGAAAGCATTGTTCGCATTGGAGATCCTTTTTTAACCTTTCACACACTCACTATATTGACAAATATTTCAATCAATCAATGGACCAGAACCATTCTATAACTGCCCACTGGTCTTTAAACGGGTCTGACTGGTTCAGTGTAGCACTTGGATGTAAAGCTATAACATGACATGGTGTCAGCAGGGGTAAGCTGCTCAAAATTAGGCCCTTCTCTACAAAATGGACAAATGGAAGTACCAAAAGGATTATCCTTAACAGGAAATATATATCAAAATCGGAGAAAATTTAGACAAAGATTTGAGTTGTACATTGTAGCATCATGTGTATCGGAGAAAGCCACCAAAACTCGAGCTGCTTTATTCCTTTGCGAAGCTAGAGATGACGCATTAGAACTTTACACTAATTTTGAGTGTGAAGAAGGTGAAGAATTTAAATTAGATATTATTCTTGATAAATTTGCTCGCCAAAAAGAGTTTTGTTGTTTCCGGTGGCTTACGCCTCCAGAGCACTTACATGTGCCCAAACAAGATATGCTCAAATTGAAAAGGAAACCGTAGCTTTGACTTTTGCTTTTGACAGATTTAACCAATAATTATGTATTTGGTCAAAAAGTTGTAGTTATAACCGTCCATAAACCACTTGTCTTCATTTTCAAAAAGACATTGAATGACTGTCTTATAAGAATTCAACGTCTTTTGCTCAGATTACAAAGCTATAGCTTTGACATTATATTTTCTCCAGGGAGAGAAATGAGTACGTGTGACCCTCTGTCTAGGGCGTACGAAAGAGTAAGGTGTGAGTAGGACTTATCTGGTAAAGATGAAGTAGAAGCCTATGTTGACCTGATAACTTGACAATCTCAAAGATAGATCTTCTTGTTAAAAAGGCTGCCTATGACCAAGATTTAAACATTTTAATTGGTTTTGTTTAGAAAGGATTTCCAAATGATAAAAAACAATTGCCTAATCAAATAAAACAATATTAGAATGTTCGCAGTGAACTTAGTCATGTAGGCCTAAATGGTCTGATTTTAAAAGGCTCCAAAATTGTGATTCCTATAGTACTTAGCAAAAAAGAAATGCTTATAAAAGTACATGGTGGTCATTTAGGCGCTGAAAAATGTCGCAGGAGAGCAAGACTGGTTATGTATTGGCCAGGACTTAATCACATTATTGAGAACAAGGGGAATTCTTGTGACAGTTGTTTAAAGGTTAGACTAAGTCAAATGTGTCAGCCTTTGTTACAGCCTCCACTGGCCGATTATAGGTATAAAGGTATAAACATAGGTGCTAAATTATGTGTATACAGAAACAGTTATTATCTGATTATGTGTGATTATCTCTCAAATTATATTGAGGTATGTCCGATTAAAAGCACTTCAAGTATATCGGAAGTCAATGCTATCAAGTATGTTTTTGCAGGCCAGAGAATTCCACAGGAAGTGTTCAAGGACAATAGTTGTTCAGTTCACATCAATTGAATTTTGTAACGTCCCCATATCTGGACTGGCTTTATTCTGAAACTGCCGACTGGTCTTTAAACTGGTCTGACTAGTGTAGCGGACCACATGGCTTTGAAAGCTATACTATATGACAGTCTGACCTCAATGATTATATGATAAAGGTAATACAAAATTATGCCATATGGCAACCGTATAAATTGTAATGGTTTTGTACAGCTGAAGGTCAATGCCATTCTTTTAAAGTTTCTAAAAAACTGAAGAATTATTAAATAAAATATTAATTTAATTTTATATTGACTACATTTCCTGTAACGTTGACAAAGAATGGAGCTCTACCACGGGACTTTTTCGGCAGAAAAAGCTGGAGTGGGTTTATTATAAAGTTGTCAATTGCTTTTAAAGGCTAAAAAGTAGGCCTTACTTGAGGGCTACAAAAAAGGATGGACACGGATTTTAACTTCAATCATTAGAAAAAAACCTTCTTATAAATTTCGCTCTGAAATGTTAATAAATCAAGTTACTATGCATGTAGATCAGGTAGGGTGGCGGTTATTAAGGTGAATTATTTTCCACATTATAAATCACCGATAAAAATACAAAGATGTGACCGATCAGACCAGTGAAACATCCTGGAGTACGAGGTTGAACACTCGCGAGTTCTCGAATTTACTGCCATATCATCTCAAACTAAATTGGCGTATTCTCACCCACATGGAATTCGCCAGGTATATAAAAGTGTATGGGATAGTATGCATACGCCGGTACATATAGCTGTCCGGGAAACACAACTCACGAGTTTGATATGCATATTCATTGAGCTATCGCAGTAACCAGAATCTCGCCAGGTTTGACAGATTCTGATGCTGACCACCAATCAAACCGACAAAGTTAAAGTAATGTTTTTATATGACAGCAATCAGTTTTGACATAGTTTTGTAATTAAAATATTCACTACAATTTGACAAATGTAAGCATTACAACTAAGACGTGTTTCTTTTCTTCAAAATCCAGCTTCACAATGGCGTTTAAAAGTAAAATATAAGCTACCGGTAACTTAGTGATATCATTAATCTGTAAGAAAAAAAGTTAAGCTAGTTTTGACAGATTTCTTAAACATCCCAGAGACAGTGTCTCGTTTGCAAAGGATATGGAGCCATCCATTGTTAGAACAAGATCTCAAACTAAGACTGAGCTGCCTTTGCTGTACCTGTTTTACCGGCGTTTGTCAAGAAAACAGAAAAAGCAGGAATTTTCAGGGGCGATAACCCACTTACTTTTTGCTTTGATCTGATCTAAACATCGAACGACTGGCTAAAGCTGTTGGCCAACTTAGATGCATAGAAAATTCGACATTGATTATGCACTTAAAACTAACAGCCAGTGGCACTTCCCTCGCCTACTGGGATAACATGCAGTCGTAGGGGTTAAAAAGCATTTAAGTACTGCGTAAAACTCAAGTTAAACAAATCTATGCGAAGTAACCGAACAGTCGGACTTTTGTCTCTGGACAGTCAAAGGGACCGGACATGGCATGTCAACAAGCAGTTGTTTTCGTTACACAGGTGTTTTTTATGTGTTGTCATATTGACGATAAATTGATCAATACCTGACACATAAAAAGCAAAAACACGTCAGTCCAAATTTACCTGACTGATACGTACATTGGAAATTGCGACACTGTATATGTGCAATATTTACACATGGCAGTTAGTCATACGGTTACTATAGTAGCTAGGTTTTCAAATGCGAATCGATATTATTGATTCGCTTCATAAGTTAGACTTTTAGGAAACCTGGCTGTAGGTTTATTGAAATAAATTATAAAAAATGTCATTAGGCTTTTGTAGATTTGCATCAATCACAGACACTTGTATCTAGCTAGTAAACATCCGCTACCAGTGGCCGGCTTTGTCATTGATTACTTATATAGACGCATATATAAGGTAATCTATGACAAAGCTGGCCACTGGTAGCGGATGTTTACTAGCTAGATACAAGTGCCTGTGCACCAATACATGACCAAACTGAAACTATTAACCTGACTGGTTTTGTGTTTAACAAGCTTTGTATGGTTTCTAGTAATAGCGCGGCTTTTTAGCAGGACTCGGCTAACACAGTTGGGTGTCTGCTTCACTACGCGAGCTCATTGCTAGCCAGTGTCTATAGAGCCGCTGATGTACGCGCTGGATTAAAGCTGGAAGAAACGAATAAAGGGCACTTGCTTACCCCCTAGTCCATGCGAGGCTACCAGCAGCAGTCATATAGTAAACCGGCAAGTTTCGCCCGAGTGCACGATCTGGTCTTGTCTGTTGCGAAAGACTATAGGCTATACATATTGTCAATCGGAAATACGTCAGTGTTGTTGCCGCTGGAGAATGACCTGGTCGCATACCCGTAAGCCTGGCGTGTGTTAATCTATAGTTTTTCCCGGATCTCATATTATATATATATATACAGCAGTTGTTCAGCAGTTCAATGATTATATACTTTCGCGCTGGGATGGATTACATATCACTCCTATTTCAGCTCACCTTTTTGGGTGTGGCCTTTCCAGGTGTTGTGTTGGCACAAGGTAAGGTGATCATATTCTTATTGTCTTTTCTATTATCACGGTGTTATTGTTTTACCGTGCTTTAAATGCATACTATGTTTTAACCCACATATTATCGTATCGCTAGTATACCTAGCCTCAAATGACGTCTCATCTTCTCCAATTTCTTGTGGTTATTTACATACCTGACATACAAAATAGCCAAAAGACAATAGGTAAAATAAGACGTCATTTAAGGCAACGCCATCCCTATGTTCGTGATATTAATTTCCATTTCTCCTCTCCAACCTTTAGTCTAGCACAAAAGGCCCTTTAACTTGAAGCACTATTTTTCAACGGTTAATCGAAAGACCAGAAGTACATCTAGGAATGTGTGTACATGCATGTTTAGGGTATATATAAAATTATACATCATATATACAATCCGTGAAAAAAGCGTGAGGTCATAAACAAAAAGACTCATCACTGCGGTTAAATTCCATGTAAATTGTTTATCAATTTGCGTGTTGATGGCGAATTTAGCTAAGCTGCACGTACTATGTACATCAACTTGTGCGTAGAGGTGAAAAGCACCAGTATATAGGCTGTCTGAAGTGGGACCCCCAAAATAACTGCCTGATGGCTGATTGGATTCGGCGTATATAGTAGTTGAAGCTGCAGAAAAACCCCGGCAGTAGAAGAGGGTAAAATGTGCCTAAATTTAGCCGATGTTAAACGAGTGAAGCGTGCCGTATTTTATAAGACTGCCTCTGAATTATCTGTGCACGGTTCTGCGTTGATAAGAAATATTAACTTCTGCAGCTATTGGATAGTGGTGTCATAATTTGTAAGTTGCAGAATGAAGACACGCCTAAAAGTCAGACATTCTTTACTGACGTCAAGTAGCCGTTTAAGGGGGATTCTGGCGCGCGGGACTCCCAGAGACTGTGGGTGTCGGCTCTTTGTCTCCTTCTTCCATGGCAGGTTAATAGGTGACTGCCTCCCCATGGGTCTGATAAACCGGTCTGGTGTCGGGACATCTACTCAGTGTAGTGTAATCTCCCTAGTCCGTTCCGGCTATTTTGCAATACTTCTAACAGTCTTCATTTTATAAGGTTACATATCTACATGTAGTTACCTTGTTTAATTGCAGTATTGCCATAGCAACTCAAAACATGTTCTGAACAGTAGAATCGATCATCAGATTAAAATGTGATTATGTCTAGAAATTATGAAAGATGCAGACATCGGACACACCATTAGCACAGCTATTAATGGACGCAATAGAAAGGCTGTTTCGTCAAACGCCTTTTCCCCGCCCTCTTATGCTGGTCCTACGCTCTTACCTATATATTTATGGTTTATAGGAACTGAATGCTTCGTATCTGCTTTAACCGGCTGTTTGATACAAGTCGGGTGAGAGGCCATCGCTTTCTAGATGACGGTAAAAATTATCTACATTGAATGGACTTGACCGTAAAACAGCCTAAATATCACCGTGCCTAAACGGGTTAATTCTCACTGCACATATCCCATTAATTTAATCGACGAGCTCTACCTTAGAGCTCCTAAACATTAACTCGCGTAGCTCGTGGCACGTGGTTTATATAAATACCAGTAAAAATAATACGGACCACATCGCCTCCTGTTAACTTTACATCGCCACAATGCTGGCTACACATTTCCATAGGCATAGACCTTCAGATATGCACTTCAGAACATTTGCATTTTTACTCCTAACGGTATTAATAGACCAGGAGTGGTTGCCGTTTTAAGGAATTCGGCCCCTAGAATTCGAATTCAGCTAGTGTAATATAAAATAAAATGCAATAGATATGATTATTATCACTAGGTTTGTAATGTGCTATTGTCTGATTGTTCATAGGGTAAATCATTATGTTCTAGTCTTTTTTTGATGGCATGTGAAGGAAAATCGTTTACAGTTGCCAAAGCTTCAAAATGGTGGACACATATCAAATCAATCTCCAGACAGAGTTGTCGATCGTGCCTCGTAACTAAAAATAGTGGTATTTATATAACGCTAAAGTAAATATAGAAAATGAACCAAAATCAGTGTACTTTTTTTATTTTAGTTTTTTTAACACAATGTACATAAAGTTAACAAAAAATATCTCACACATCTATAAGTAGAAAGAGGACTAAAACCTGGGACTCACTATACTCAGTCCCAGCTAAAACTAACAGCATATATACATATCATAAACTTTCGGGTAAGTCCGTTGAGCTTGTTTACTTCCCCCAATAACGTGTTAGGTGAATGCCCCTCTCTTCTGTATATTGCCGCCTCATGTAATAATGTGACAAGAAAATACAATTGAAGGTTGACTCGTCCAGCTTTCTCGTTCAGGCGTCAGTGCCATCAGACCTATTTCTGTGGGGACTCATACTTCTGTTATCCTCTGTTGCGTAAGTTCGGTGGCCAGATCAATTAATCAATACAACAACATGTCTACAATAAACAGTGAAGAGGTGGTCACACAAATGACATCAAAAACATATATGTTACCATACGTTGCCACCGTAGTGATAATCATTATATGGCCGTTTTGACCGATATCGGTTTGGGCCGTTTTGACTGGATCCCGCTTGGAATAACCCAAGGATACGTTTGAATAGATTTTAAATAACTCTGTATTATTTATTAGCAGATATACATGTATATATGAATATAGTCAGAATTGCTGCCGAAAATTTGTTAAAGACAAACCAGATGATGTAGTGATTTTTAAATTTAACCCACTATAAGATGACGTCACGCCATGTAATACTAAATAGAAATAGGTATCTCTAACCTGGTCTTTGGAGTGTTATCTGGTGTTAGCGGCTAATCGTCTTTCGTGCAACTGACAACGGGACCGGACTGACAATCGTTGTCAGTCTAATATGAGCAGATGGATTAAAGTTTTTATTACAGTGTTATGGTTACCATACATAAATACACTGGTTCTAACATATCTTGTAAACCAAGCCGTCGAAATTCAATGCAGCATAGTGTGGGTTCGACGATGTAGGAAATAGAGACATATTCCCTCGGAACTGTTAAGACGATGTAGGAAATAGAGACATATTCCCTGGGAACTGTCAAGACGTAACGGAACCTTTCAGGAGAACTCGAATAACTGAGTTATCTTTAAAGGCTATATATTGAGTAGAAACGTGCTCCAACCGACTGTTGTTACTGTCAGTCAAGTGTAGAAACAACTTCAATCCTGTCGTGCAGAGATTATTCACTCAAAGTCTGAGCCGGGGAGTAATAAACGATTTGAACACAGAGCTTTCTTAAGTTCAGTTAAATATACTTTGAAGAGCCGAGTTACCAGCTAACATTTGTTAAGTCACATGTCGTAATATTGTGCGTGTATCATACCCCCTCCCTCCGCCAACCACCTCTCTCTCTCTCTCTCTCTCTCACACACACACACACACACGCACACACACGAACACACCCTTTCACCCCCTTAATGATTTCCCATCTCCTTCAAGATATGTGTTCATGGTATGGTAACTAGTAAATGCTGTGATTTTGTTTAATGAGACCAAGTGTTCTTTCATGAATCTCTATGGAGGATGATACGATGTACCTTAGCCAAGACAGCCGAATGGGACTCTATTCTGCACAAAACCTAAGTGACGGCAAACTTACTGATGGAGAACCAAGATAAACTTTTGCAATTTCTCAAGGGTAGACCCATTAGAGTCGTTTAAACAAATCTCTCGTTCAGTGGCAATAGTGTGGAACTTTCTTTCACTTCATAAGGTTTATATCGATCCTGCTTTGAACAGCACATCCTCAGTACCGTATATAGCCACAGTCAATAGGCGAATTATTCACAGCTTCGTACGTCATGCACAACAGGCTTTATATTGTTTCCACGGTTTATTTAGCATTAATTCCCTCATGACAGAAGTTACATAAGCTGTTACTCCCGTGTTTGTGATTTTATAACCCGTGAATCGGAGGAGTATCCCACTGTTTTAACACAAGATGGAGCTAATTGGACAATAAGGCTTTAGACTTGCTGATGGAACTCGACTAGTACTGACTATAATAATGTAGTAAAGGTAGACTGCTCAGCTTGAAGCACGTCCTGTGATGTAATATTAAAATTAGTTTGTCTCTCATAAACTGCACGGCAGAAGAGAACCGTTTATTGGTTTCCTTTATGTCATTATTGACAACGTGTCCAAAAATCCGACGAGAAGAAAACCAACATCGTAACTCCACACCAACCCAACCAATCTACAGATTCCTCATCAATAATGAGGGGGTGAATGTGATCAGCAAAGCACTTTTCCTGTGAGCTGTGGATGCGTCTTCTTGAAAAGCCCTCTCATCTCGGATTTTATCTACGACCGTCATAGATCAACGTTTGGACAGTGGAAGAGATGCGTGGGATTTAGCATCCAATTTAAATTTTGTTGAAAAGTTGTTGTATGTGTATTTGAAGGAATTGAAGTTGCAAAAATACGATTTTAAATTATTTATTTTATTTATTCTATAAATATTATATTCTTTACTTCAATGGTATTTAATGGATAGAGGTATAGTTAATGGTTTGGTCGTTTCACAGCCCCATTAACTACATTTTTACATGTGTTTTACATATGTTAATAAACACCTCGCTGCTTAGTATCGTTTCCCCAATGTGTATATTATTTACACATTTGACCCTCGTTTCGTGTATGACACACACCTGTACACAATTACAACTGATTTACACCTTGACTATTAGAAAACAATGGCTTTCATGAAACCCTTTAAGGTTCTTTAGTTATGGCTCTGTCTGGTGGAGCCCGTTTTAGTTCTGTATGGAACCCTCACAACAACTGTTATTAGTGGGGCAGCTTAGCAAACCTATTGTGCATTTTGTGATACAAGCACCAAATTTGAGATAATCACAAATGAAGATTTCGAATGGCGGCCATTTTGAAATCCAATATGGTGGCCCATTGGTAAAAATACGCAATGCAGATTGTTACCATTGGATTCCTTGACCCCCAAAACATACATTTACACACCAAAATGACGTCGATAGCAGCATTAGACCCAGAGATAATCACAAATGTAGATTTCAATTCGCGGCCATTTTGAGATCCAAAATGGCGGACATAAAGAGAGAAATCCGAGTGGTCTAATATCTAAAAGTGTTCGCAATATGTTAATGTGCATGTGTGCCAAATTTGGTGCTTGTATCACAAAATGCACAATCCTTTTGAATATTTGGGATAAACTGCCCCACTATAGTGTTATGTTCACAAAAGCCCTAGAGCTATTGCGACGAGACTATCAACACATTCAGCACAGAGATATGTCCAATTGATAAAGCCATCTATGTATTATTCCAAAACCAGGTAGTCAATATAAGATGAGCATAATCCTTTGTAATGAAGCCAATATATTATTTTCTATTGGTTTTCATGATTCCTTGGGTGTTTTCTTTTTGCATTTAATTTGCTTCAAACAATAATTGCAAACGTGAAAGTTTTTCACAAAATGGATGATTTCTTAATGAACGGAACATTGGCAAAAACTGAAGCATTTTATAAAGACGAAAACCATGACAACCGTCGATATCCAGATGGTCAGAAATGGGACAACCACCGATATCTAAATGACCACAAATTGGACAACCACCGATGTCTAAATGACCACAAATTGGACAACCACCGATGTCTAAATGACCACAAATTGGAAAACCAACGATGTCTAAATGACCACAAATTGGACAACCAATGTCTCAATAGCCAGAAATTAGACAACAATTAATGTATTAATGGCCAGAAATTAGACAACAAGTAATGTCGAAACTTTTGCAATAGTGGGTGTTTTAATAGTCGAGATCTGTTGTCGTTCAAAATAGCATTTATTTCTTAGATAAATTTCGCACATTACAAAACCTATAGCAATGAAATAAAGGCGAAGAGCGTCGTCATAAACCAACCTGCATTAGACGGGTATCAATCCCCCTTCCACATAAGGAATGCTCAGTGGAAACATCAGATCTCTTACATTAAAACAAATTTCTTTGCTGTTTTTATCTGTTATATTTTTTATATAATAGCGTCATTGTAAGAACATTTTCAACCAAACTATTACGTAACAGCCGGGAGTTTTACTATATTACAAAAATTAGGCCGTTACCACCTACCAGTGTTTGCTTTATTTCATATTTACGTAACGAATCGTCATAACCTGCCAACGGACCGGGCAGTTTTAAAATGATTTCGTGTAATATCACACCATTAGTGGAATTTGTACCACACCTGTGGTATCAACTGCTTCTTCCATTAATAAAATCTGACGTTCCTTCTCTGTTGACGTTCCTTCTATGGTTGACGTTCCTTCTTTGGTTGACGTTCTTTTGTTGACGTTCATTGTTGGTTGACATTTGTTACCGAGATACTTCAGGCTGATCATAGAATAGAGTTAACCAGATGTCTTTCTTTAAATCAGCCTATTCGTGAGTGATTACCAATGAACAATGTCAATACTGACTGAGTATGTTGATTCAGTCTGATGATGCCTGTGCCTACTGTCCATACCTTATTCGATCACATACAAAGAATCCTAGCTTTGCATTCTCTGCTATTGAGTTGAAACGACTAGCACTTAAACAACACTTGCCACATCTTCAATAACTTAGGGAACAAGAAGACATTCTAGAATGATCCATTGAAAATCTTAGATACTGCTTTATATGGACAGTCTTCAGAAAGTGGCTGAGACCCAAATAGGAATGAAATCAGTTACAAAAATAGCCGTTTGTTTTTGGTCTGCTATTCTTGACCAGCTGAGTGAATAAAATATCCCACGATAATGCTGCTTTCAAAGAACCAGACACCTTTCTGATGGACAAGGTCTTCGTAATGGAAAAAATAAGTGACCTAGAAAATACCACAATCTAAGACTCAGTCAGCATCTTACAGGGACCTTATAACGCTTCCATATTAGGCATTTTCTGTCAATCAGTTTCGGTGGTGACTAAAAGACGCACATCAACAAAGACAGAAAACTAATGTTGTTCGTGATTCATAACTTACGTGATTGATTCCTTAATTGCAAATACTGTACAAAACCGTGTAACGTAGAATTTTTAAGATCTTTTTTTTAAAAACTATTTATTAAAATGAAATTAAAGGTCTTAAGCCTTAAACAAATCAAGTTAAATACTCATGCTTACATGTCACACAGGTCAGTTCCGTGGTTCACTTTGAAGATCAGACAATATATAGATATAAGTCATTGTGGTTACTCTGAATAGAAGGATATATTTTATGTTTGACTTGTTTAACAAACTCCATTAGTCCGTATAAAAAGAACGTTAAACAAGCTACACGCAGAAAATCTAATTTACGTTTCAAGAGACATCCATAAACCTTGGATAGACTTTTATGTTGTCTCACCACCTCTTCATATTTCCTGAAAAGATTTGGTGGGGCTTCCTAGTTAAGAATTGAAGACAGAAGTGAAGCATGGCAGAGAAAAGATTTAAGCAATAATCGGATACAACAAGGGTATTTAGACATTAGTTAGACACACGGGGATTCGAAACTGGGGATTTCAGTAGAAATCTCAATATGTTGAATTTACGATGACAAAAATTTGCAAGTCGACAATTCGGTGGCTGCAATAGGTTTCCATAGAAATCGAATCTATAGTTTATGTTGCAGACCAGCCTCTGGAATGAGTATAAGCTATCAGCTTGTATGTTTACACAAGGTTTCTATCGGATAACATTTAAGCTACACGCCACTAATTGCTGATCCAACTCACCCGTAATTACTATATACCGTCTACGGAGTTGAACGAGACAGTAACTAAAGTTTTGAAATATAAAAGGACACCAGTCTTCCCTATATGATCAGTCTAGGCTACCTGGGAGACAATCTGAAACTCGACAAAACCATGAAGCTAATGACGGGAAGTTATGAACAGATTTTCTGTGTACATGGAATGTTTAATAAGGGAATAATTTCTATGGCGCCCTCAATGTACACGTGTTGGTACTTTTAGCTTAGTGATACCTGTTCAAATCCCAGCGACGTCGTGGGACTTCAATATAAGTAGATGAACATGTTCAAGTAATACTTAGAGAGTACCTTTGTACTAACACATCTAGACGAAAGGATTAACCACATATAAAAACTTTACACGTCCAGTTGTCTTAATGTAGCAGAGAGGACTGATAAATCCCACGTGAATGGTCTTGCATCACCCTTATATTTAATAACGTGCCAATTTGTTTTCTTCTTTTTCTTTTTATTCCAGAACCTACTTAAAGACAATTTGTTTCTTTGATGTGTCAGTATCTGTCAACAGCAAGTGTTTACTATTTAATCTCCAACTTCATGAACGGACAAGACCGACCGCTGGAAGAGCGTCCGCTTTGACAAACGATAAGCCCCGCGATCGATACTGTACCGACACACAGTGTAATCTTTCCGCTTGCTTGGCAACTTCGGGTTTGAGTGTCTGTCCTTGTTTGGTGTTTAGAGTCGCACTTAAGGTTATTTCACTTATCTGACAACTTGTCAGCGCAGTTCCCTTGCGACGAACCATAAAGAAACGTTGCAAAAAAAGAAACACATACCGATTTGAGAGTGGTACATTCATGAGGTTTAGCAGAGCAGTGTACAGTCAAAATGGCAACAAGCGAACGGACGCTTTACAGCTTAGTACCAATATGTTAAGTCTATATGTGAATGCAAAGGTCTTTTGTCTTTTTAGTAACAGTTTTATATCTGTGTGCCCTCAATGTACACGTGTGTGCCGCTACCTGTGTAGAAGCCTAACGTGGAGCCATTGACACAAAGAGTTTTCAATTGTGTAACTGATTTGCAGCCCTTATGTAGGACTAGACGCGTTTACAGTCTGTCGACAAACATGCTGATGTGTTTGTCTATGTATTGAAGTTTTTTGTGCGTATCTACTTGATCTACATGTACAGGATTGTGTCAATACTTTGTTTAACATGCTTTGCATTTTGTTCGTGAATGTGTTAATCTTTGTAAGTGTTCCCCACATAATCCTTCGTGTCGATGATGGACAAATTATCAGAAATTACACTCAACATATACATGTAGGCTAAATGGCCTGGGTAGAATGTATGATGGCTCAGACACTACTGTTACGTTGAATAACATATATATTGCTACATTTACTTGCGTGCTGATTACAAAATCCTCATTCTTTTATTCCATTATTTTGGAACAGATACTGGATTATTTTGGATAGTTGGGATCTAAACGCGTGAATTATAAACAAGTGCACGTTCCTTCTTCGATAGATAAACTAAAATAAAAATAGGCCTACTGTATTCTGTTGTATATAATATTGTACAGAATTTGACCAAACAAATTATTTCCATTATTTTGAGCTGTCGAATGCTGGTGTCGGACTGTCGTAGACATCCACTCGGCGTTTGAATAATGTTGAAAACTGTCCATCATACAAGCGTCAACTCCTCATAAACATATTGTGAAATAGCGGTTAATGGGAAGCAATATGAGTCAAACTCACCGCTCCCATAGGGAATAAAACACTGAAAAAAGAAAGTCTTATACATAATATTCCTGCCAATGTGAAGATTTGGATTCGGATGTGAATTCCCCTGATACGGTCTATAAGAAAGCAAACGGAGATCTCATACCAGATCCAATATAGAGATGTCCATCAAACATATTAAACGTAATAAAAAAATTATCTGCCCTGTCTATTTACGCTAGACTCACAAATAATTTTGTTATCTGTTCTCAATATTTATTGTCATATTGTCTTGGACAATCGATAAGGGTCAGGAAGACAATGCAGTTTATTTCATTAAAGAATAGAATGTTATTTGAATAGCGCCGAATCTAGATCATCTCAAGCGAGTGATTATGTCGATGTGTGAAGTTGACGAAGATTCATTCATTGCGAATAGTTAACCTGTAATGTCGGGTTTTTCAGATTTTTCCTGAACCATTTATTGAAATGAAATTAAATGTCTTAGTTCTTAAAAACGTTAAGTTCACTACTCTTGACTACATATTAGGCAGGTCAGCTCCGTGGTTCTCTGAGAAGATCGGAAAATGTATGTATGGACCGGTTTACATTGTATCTTCGTCACATACCCTGTAAATCAATCCCATTCGTGCATTAATTTGTCGTATGGCATAACGATGCAATTGGATTTAAATCAAAGTGCTTACTCTGAACAGACAAATATGTTTTATGTTTGTCATTTTCCTTGTGTAATCCACTCCATTAGCCTGTCTACAAAATAACGTTTTACAAGCTACATGCGTCAAATCTGCATTACGTTTCACGAGATATCCATAAAGCTGGAATAGGCTTTTAATGTCGTCTCGCCAAATAATAGATCTTACACTACTCAGCTGTTCATATTACCTGAAGAGATTTAGTGGGGCTTCCTCGTAAAGGACAGAAAGGCCTCAGTGAAACTTGACCGGAAAAGGATTTATGCCATACTCGGATAAATAAAAAAAAGAAGATTTTTCCATTAGTTTGACACACGTATCACACAACTGGACATTTAAAAAACACGACACAAAAACAGGAAGCTGTGTCCAAAAGTCGGTTAAAATTATTGAAAACAATAATTTAATAAAATCTGTTTTTCATTTGGTTACCAGAGGTCAATTTTTAGAAATATATACTCTGTCAAAAAAGAAACGCATAGGCGAAATATTAATAGAATTATCTCTTTAATACAAAGCGGGATAATT
>JAVFBX010159818.1:0-15162 GCA_034783855.1 Mopalia kennerleyi
TGAATTACTTGGACTTTTTTATGAGTCGATATCGTTAAGACCATCAGGTAGAGATAAGTATCTCCCAGGGCCTATCTCGTAGTGGAATTAAAACAAAGTAAAACCGGCTTTTATATGTACAGTGGTGCAATATAACGGTCATGAAAACAAGAGAGGCGAGTGATCTCTACTGATCCCGTTTGTCACAAATGCACCTGTTTACAAGGAAAATAAAGGCAAGACAATTTAGAATCAATTGATATGTAAAGCCACTCTGTTTTATTGTACTTTGGATAGTGTTCCTGGCTAAACCAGTAAGCTGAATTGATCAAAAACGAATGCAACATCATATAGAATCACATGACAGAATTCCGCTTTATTCAACAAAAGTATGATGAGCTTTAGATGGATCTCTTATTAGGGATTTATACTGAGGATTTGGAAGAACTGATCTTGATAAATAAATACAACAATAGATAAAATGTTGATACAATCAGAAACCAGAACTGACTGTAATCCACCGAGTTAGGTGCACGATTGGCTTTTCTCTTACTTTATCGCGTTACTTGTCATATACAGGCAGTCAGTCAACGTGGTAACGTTAGCGTCACGTGATGTTTTGCCTAGAATGAATGATAATAAAGCTAGTAGTGTTTCAGTATCTGTGTAAAAGCTTCCAAGCATAAATTCTCATATATTACTTATCCATAAGTGAAAGGCCTTTCAATTACTGTACAAAAACAGCTTTATCGGTTAACAGCTAGAAAATCATTCCATTTATAGTATAACAAAGTTTCAGTAGGTGTTTTGCTGTTTTCCTGTCCACTTTACAGCAACAATAAAAGGTAAGCTGAGATTCACAAGGGAGAACAGAAGAGGAAATTGAGAGGGCTATATGTAGATTATGTCTTCCATCACGTGACCTGTCTGACACCACCTGTCAGTAAACAAACACCTGTATTTGTCCCTATCTAATATCATCACCGGTTAACTCCCAAGAGTCACGTGATTAGTTTAAAGACTACGTGACAATGTTGCAATTACCAAAGGTAATTGCAACATGTTTGTATCCGAGACAGAAACGGTTAACGTATGGTGACCTTTTCACCTTTAATAAATGAAGCTACGTATGGTGATGACTTGGTAAAAACAATTCAACATAAGTGAAAAAATAAATCGACGTATGTAAATAAACGTTTATTTAACATACGTGGAAATATTTTTCACTGATGCAAAATAAAAAGGTGAGTTGAACTCTTTTGTAGAAATGTGAACTCAAAGCATCCAAGACATCAATTACAGACTTCTCCCTCACATCGTCTATTTTGCGGCAATAAATCTTCTTGAAAATGACAATCAGATCGTAAGAACATCCACCCTCTGCGTTTCACAGAGTATGTGTTATTTTCTGGCGAAGAATAAAGCAGGGAAACTACTTTTTTATAGGCCTACAATTGCAAGCGATTTCGTAGTGAGCATTACTATGTCCGATTCATCGGAAAAATAAGCTGATGTAGCCTACAATAAAAATACTGAATAAGAATACAACCGTTGCCAGATATAATACTATTCTTTATTTGTCACGGTAATTGAGTTTTTCAGAACAGAATATATGGTTTTAGATCGCAAATATATGCGAGTGTTTGTCGCTATTGAATTTTTGGCATTTAAAGCTTTGCTTTGGTGTTGTTGTTCTTGTAATCTCACTGCAGTGGACCATTTCCTGATCAAGTGTCGACTTTGGAATGTGCCCTGCTGAGGTTAAACTTGTACAGCATGTGCTCTCGCTTAGCCTGTCAGTGGAATATACTCCTATCGTCTTTGCATTCTTCAAGAAAGACGATAGGCTTGATACAGATCCCTGCCCTTGGGGAGAAATGGTTTCTCAGTATATTGATAAGTGGAACTCTTTTGTACATTTTGACAATAAGGTACCATTGAAATGGGAAGTGTTCAAAACTGTTCTAAAATTTATAATCCAAGCTTTACAGTTTTTACAGGACATTTGAGTTCGACCAAAACAAGAAGCGACGAAGACTTATAATAGTATGGACACGGTGTAAATCTTATCAATTATTGGTTGTTCTACAAGATATTTTTCTGTCCAAGAGTTTGTTTTCTAAGCCAATATCCACGTACCCAATGATGACGTCCAACGACCAATTCACAAAGCCTCCAGTTTCCGGACAGAAAAAAACCCGGCACACGCGGTTAGGGATACCACCAGCATAAATAAATATATACAAAAAGCGCACTTATTTCCAGTAAAATCATTTCAACTTGTTTTTGTGCCATAATAAGGTCTAGATATACATAAAGAACTCATTTGATTGATAATAAAAGTTAAATAATTTTTATATGGGTTACAAAGTTGGGTAATTCAGCAACAAACTATATGGGTAACAACGACTGGGTGGTTTCTGACATACATTTTAACAAATTTACTGTTATCTTAAGATTACCACATTCACATTGTGTTGTTGTTGTTGCTGCTGTTGTTGTTGTTGCCGCTGTTGTTGTTGTTGTTGTTGTTATTGGTGGTGGGGGTGGTGGTGATGGTGTTGGCACACAACACTAATGTCAAAATCAGCTGACCATTTACATACCTGGCTGGTTAGTTGGCTGGCTGGTTAGTTGGTTGGCTGGTTGTCGGACTAATTGATTGAGCTGAGAGGAAAGAAAACTTACCAATAGAATGACAAAGATGACAGAAATATAATTGTCAATTTATTGCATTTGGTTATTAACTGGATGTCTTTGCGTGAAGCCTCGTGTTGAACACCCAATAACAGCTTTTGACAACACCTGGTCTTAAGAACGTTAGGAATGGCTCAATTCTAAGTGAAAGGAAAACCTAGTAAGTACCATCTCCACAAGTTAATGGCCACCTTATCTAATGCCATAAGCGATCTGTCCCTACTAAACCATTAAGAAACAACACACATGATACAAACATTCTTATGACAAGGCATCCACTTCCCATAGTCTGTAGCCTTAATAACAGCACAAGATATTGTCACAAGTCGTAAACTCTAAACGCCGAGACCTTCAATCTATTCCACTGATCTATTTGTAATGATGTTAGCTCAAACATTCGAAGGGGGGAGGGGGGAGGGGTATCACATGATAAAAAGTAGAAAGAAAATCGACAAGCAGACTTCGAGAATGATAATTTGGAAATTAGATCAATTACTGTAGTTATGGTTGGTCCCGTACTTTAATCGTAAGAAAACATCGTGCTGCAAATAAAAGAGCACATTTCTTTCAGAGCAAACAATTTCACCTGTATGGTGGCGTTAGGGTGGCTTTTTATCGCTGATACGAAAATACGAATTATTTATTTATTATTCGCGAGGAACCATCGACCCAAGGCAACATCAACGATACGCTGGTCTTACAAGTGGAGTGTGGTATAAGCTGGAACACGTTAGTTAGGAAACTGGTTATCTCTCAATAAATCGATGTCGACAGATGACATGGGCAATTCTCCCGTCCAAAGGCCGAACCTAGTAACTCACTTCAAATTGATTTTGAGAAAACAAAGAAAAACTGCTTTTACATATATTAAAGCCGTATCCATTCGAGAAGATTTGATTATTCCTTTACAGATTTCAACAGGATTCCCTAATTCTAGCCTGTAAATTTTGTCAATTTTGTAAATTGGTCCATTGAGATACTAGGTTTTTTTGTGGTATTTACCGAATTCTGTGAGAGTTGCTAGGTCCTGCCATGAGCTTACAAGCTTACCTACGGAACAAATGACAATAACTTATACACTAACATGAAGCCTATAACCTAGTAACTTCAAAATTAGTATGAGCTCAGTTTTTATCAAAAAATGAGTTACTAGGTTTTGCCTTTGGACGGGAGAATTATAGACCAGCATTGGGGGATGTGGTATTTCGGCTATAGGCCAATACAGGCAAGCCCATTCTGGTCCAGAAATGGATGGACAACGGTTCTTACCGGGTGGATACAGGTAGTCATAATCGGACCGGTGTTGCGCCAATGTGCACGCCGGTACAGGCGCCAAAATCGGCGGCCATAAATGAACCGATTCCTATGACATTATTGGCCCCAAAGCGGCCCATTACGCAAATGTTATCTGGGTATCAACGTTATAAGATTGAGTGTAAAGTGTTGTTTAGGTTCATTCCTTATTGCTAGACAAAACGTTCTGATGATATGATTAGTAATAGCTTTTTAGGAGATCTTCAAATCCGGTGTTACGGTTGTCACTGCGTACCTCGTCTGTCTAATAGCTGGGCTGTTTCAACATCCGCAATCGACATAATTATAACAGTAGCATATGGAAGTCATCACTAATACTGGGTATAGGAACATGAACAGAATTATATTCTCCGACGTAAGCTCCCTACCTAGACAGATAGCTTGTCTATCTGAAGCTCCTTTATTTCTACAAAAAAATAGAAAGAAAGACAAGTTCGATAAATCACCTTGAAGAAAGTCTTCAAAATCCGTGTAATTTCCGGCTAGATGCAATATATTTTTCACATAAACTTGAAGTGGATCGTTTGCTGTCAAGTTCTGCTAACCGTATCTTATCTCTGAAATAGATTGAGTGGAGTCGACGCTAAGGAGGAAATCGGCAGTATAAGATTGTGAATTACCCGGATGTTGCTTAATAAAGCATCGTGAATAACTGAAGCATTTTATAAAGACAGATTTTTTTAATCCTTGAAATACATTTTTAAGCATTTATTTTTCTCAAAATGATTTATCTTATGTTAAGTTAACATGATAAAATGCGAATTACAATCGAACCTGCAAACCAAGAAGAGAGGCATGTATATGGACTACAGTCTCGAGATTAAGGTGTATTAAGAAACTTGTCTCTGGGAGTTATCTAGAACATCAGATGATTCATCGATTTTAATTGATCTACATCCCTGTGTCAGTGTGATTGCTTTCAGAAATATATATATATTTTGAATAAATGAAGTGAGAAATATTTGCTGATGTCCACCGGGATACGAACCCGGGACCTTTGGGTTACAGGTCCAAAACTCTACCGACTGAGCTACAGATAACATATTATTATAACACTCATTGAACAGGTTTATTTATTTCCATCACATTCACATTTGTCAGCAAAATTTAAAACAACAACATGTTTGAAATTTAAGGCTGATACAGGTTCTTATATAAATATAATTATATGGTGTCTTCTGAGACATCCTTAGACCAACAGATAATAGTATATGGGTTTTTATACATCAGTTATCCAATATAGCTCAAAACACGTATATGCATATCATGTATCATCTGATATATTTTAAACACAACACATCTTAAAATAAATATGTCTGATACACAACTTTAATTGATATTCCAGTATGTCAGACTTGTCAAAGATCGAATAGGCATAAACATATTACAATTCCAATTGAGAATTTTCACGTAGACCGGAACACAATTCTTGATTTAAGGACAATATGTTAACTTATTTATTGAATTTTATTATAATTATGCAGCCAAGGTAACTTCATGGATCTAGTGTCCAAATCGATGTTATAAAGAGGAAGGTTTGATGTATAGCCAACATTCCAGCACAGTTAATGGATAGGCATTCACAGCCATGCAGGCCTACACATCATACCGTAAATAGATTTATTTTTTTTAGTCCGTTCCCCAATGAAATAATATCTGACAATTCCACTGACTCTGGGCTACAGCATAACTCAGAAGGAAAGTTCGATCTAAACAATGTAAACAATATTTAACACTGACGTTGCTATTGCCCCGAGTCCTGCTGGGTTTGTGGTCGCCCGTCGCACTGTACTATAATGGCAGAACATCGCTGTCGATTCCGGGAAAACATGTTGGTTCACTTTACTAAGAAGTTCACAATATGGACATCAATCAGAACTGACATGACTGCTGAGGTCAGCGAATAAAAGAAAGACTTGCAATTGCTCTCTTAAGACCAGACTTCATTTCCAGCTATTGCTTTAATTTTAAGAATGTCCCCGCCAAAATGTCAGCAGCAATTATTTAAAACCGCTATCGGGTTATCTCAATGTCGTTATCTGTACCGCATGTCTATCAACAATAAACCAGTGTTCACAAAATAGTATATGATCCTGTTGTTATGCACAGCTATTCAAAATCAGATTCCGTCAGTGTTAACAGTCAGAGCATATCACCTTCAGTAACCAGATTACGTCACCAACCAGTCTGACCATCGATATCAAACATATTCCATCAGTGTCAAAAGTCAGAGCATATCATCGTCAGTAACCAGATTACGTCACCAACCAGTCTGACCATCGATATCAAACAGATTCTGTCAGTGTCAAAAGTCAGAGCATATCATCGTCAGTAAGAAGATTGCGTCACCGTCAACCGGCCGACCATTGATATGAAACCGATTCCATCAGTGTCAAAAGTCAGAGGATATTACAATCAGTAACCAGGTTACGTCGCCGTCAGGAGCCCGGCCATCGATATCAAATGTAGACCCGTTGACAATACAATCTTCACCCATATGTCAATCAGATTCTAACCCAGTTTTCCGTACGATTCTAGCCCCGTTACTATTACGGCTCTAGCCACGTTATCAGTGTGATTCTAGCCCCGTTATCAATCAGATTCTAGCACCGTTACCAATAAGGTTTTAGCCCAGTAATGAATCAGATTCTAGCCCCGCAATAATTCAGATTCTAGCCCCATTATCAATCAGATTTTAGCCCCGTTACCAATACGGTTCTAGGCCCGTAACCAATCAGATTGCACCACCGTTATCAATACGATTTTCGTGCCCCTATCAATACGGTTATAGCCCCGTAGTCAATATGATTTTAGCCCCGAAGTCAATGAGACTTCGTCCCAGCTGACATTTCACTCTAGTCCCGTTGTCAATAATATTTTAGATCCGTTGTCAATATGGTTCGAGCACAGTTATATATTAGATTCAAGCAATGCTAATAGACTTATTACATTAGTGTTTACAAATCTATTTTATAGAATTTAATCACCAAATAACACGCATTCTTTTCAAATGAGTTATTTTGTAAGAATTCATTGTTTCAAAACCGTATATACATCGATAATTTTGGATGCTCTTAAAATTACTACATTTGTGGAGTTTTATCACAGAAGTAATATTTATAAACTATTGCAGGTTTATATATTAAAATTGGCTTATTCAACATTTAATGGCTTGCGGCCGTAGCTTAGTGGCAGTGTGTGCGCTTACGAATCCTAATTCGATTTACCTTTCACAGTTCGAGTCCGTCTGTCGAGCATCAGGTATATGAATGAGTCACATAATAGGGCTCCGGCAATCATGGGGTTTTTACGAGGTTTCCTCCCGGTTTTCCACCGTAATTAGGCAAGAAACAATGTGAAGGGGACAATCCGTCGTCATATAAGTGAAATACCATTGAGTACGACCTTAAACCCAAATCAAACAAACAAGCAAATCAACACTTAATATATGCCAGACCATATACATCGATGGCTCGGTTTAATACACAAATAACTACTCAGGAACTTGATATATCTTTGGTTTTTCTTTTGTTTTTCGGTTAATCAGCGTTATTCTGGGTAAGGAAATGAAAGTATTCGTTATTCAATGTAAACTGCATTAGGTGTCATGATTGAATCCCCCCATGTAAGGGAAACATAATTAATGTAAATTACCCTGTTGAAAAAACACCTCGTGTTTGTTCGTTATTCGGACAATGCATAGGGTCTTACTTAACCCAACCTTTATCAGTGGGCTTACATGTATGTGGTGTTAGACAAAAGCTCAATCAAAGAATTATGCTAGTTGTCAATAAACACCTCATCAGAAAGAAAATGAACACTTCAAATTATTAGCTTTACAGATAGGCTTGTATTCCAATCAATTAATTAATAATATTATTGCAATCAAATATGCGCAAAATAGATAGCCCTATTTTGTATGATAACCAATGTACGGTTAGTGGCGATAAGGTTGATACTCCAGTTAAAACAACTGTTATACCAGTTTCTGTATGAGTTTAATGGTCTTGTATGGTGACAAACAGGGATTTTCTGGCTGTACTTTTTGAACTTTGACATTAAAATACAAGAAATAGTTCCACGAATAGGCTTTATTTCACGATAATTGGCGATTTGTTTGTCAAACACACCGGAGAACTGATGTGTTCAATTGGCTGTAATTGCCGTTTGGAATCAGCCATAAAGCTCTGAATATCTGTTTTCAGTGACATTGAATAGTTATGTGTTTGATCCAATCATTATGCGGCACGTTTGTTGTAATCACACTTTGCTGTACAGTTATAGTCTAAACAGTCTTTTCCAAAGCCTTTAAAGCCCAACTATGTTAAATAGGAAATATTATAAATCTCAGTTTGAGTAAAAAGGATGATTTGGACCACAGAATAAAAGTTGTTGGCTAACACATTACAACAATTACAGAAAAAACTCTATGAAAATGGCTTTAATATAGCATGCATCAGTAAGGTTTTAGCGAGCAAATAAACAAAATAATAAAAATCCTAATAATAAAGGCACTTGATGAATAATAATTTCTGGTAAATCGTGTGGAGGAAATGGCCCATTACCATTGTTAATTTTTTTTATAAAACCGCGCTCTGTCTGAAAGGTAAATTATAAAAGGTAGAAATATGATTGCTTATTTGATCAATGTCAGTTCCGGGCTAGAGATTGCGATCTTTAGTCGGCGATTAAAACATGCATAATTCTCAAATACCTTCAATTTTCTTCGTGTTGTCATACCGACGCCATGATCATCAGTATTGGTTGTTTATTCGATGTAATTGATATGTTTATTTATTTACTAGAGTATAAAACTCCAAACATATCTCAGCCCAAATATATACCATGCACAACGTAGTATCACTACTGTGATATTTATTTTGTATTTCCATAGGCTGTGGTTCGGTCGTTTGCGAGTCGGACTGCTGAGCGTCTTTCGCTTTTACACTTGTAGAATTGAGCCCCACGGTGGACCTGAGGATAAATACCAGCTTTAAAAGTCCAATACCGTCAAATATATACTAGCATTCCATACTATTATTTTATTTCCTAATGACAGGCCGAGGTGATCCAGGTATCCGCCTCTTTATCTAGTGTTTGTGTTGAATCTTCCATATTTGGAGATTATCAAGTATGTATTCAATTAACGTCATATGCAAACAATCTCCAAATTAGTGTGTAAAACTACCAGACAACCTAACAAATAATTACAGTCAGAAATAGGCTATCCATGTACGTGCTCTGGCACCTACTACTAAGCACAGGGGCTCGGTACCATAGAGGCCGTCAATATACATACAGAGAAAAGAGAAGGGAGGACACTCCCTTTCGAGCCAGCTTGTACCGTGGTGAAATTAACCGATTCAAGTCCACTATAATCGCATAAAATAAATGAATACCCCCTGTTCCTGTGAGACAAATAGTTCATCTTCAAATCCTAACCCACAATTGTGATGTTAGTTAGCTTAAATTTTCAAATTTTGAATGCAAACACAACATTTCTTGCATAAACACAATTCAGACCGTTATCGACGTATCCAGTGAAGCGCTGATTGGCTAATTATATCGATGGCTGACTTACGCAGACTTACATTCTTGTGTATTACGGCTTAATAAACATTACAGCGTTGTGAATTTAAACCGATTTGAATGGCTATTTAATGTGCTATTGGTTGCACACTGTCGCTGAGTATAAAGTGAGTTACCACAAGTGTGAACTATCAGAGGTAAACCCTACTATAAACAGTCGACTCTATAGGTCTCGTGACATATATTATTATATTATCATTTGGCGGGGGGATATTTCTTTTGCCCGCGGGCCCGAAAATGACCATGGCGGCCTTTCCCACAGCTAGTATGTAAACTCTTTCATTTTTATATGCCCTTGTACACATCCGAGGAAGTTAGCAAGAAGTCAATGCAGGAGCTTTTTCTTCCTAACTCTAATTACTTTGTTACATAGATTAACTTAATTGGCCTCGTGTATTTTTCACCTATAATGTTATGTTTGAAGGCCGTGGCTTTAAGGAACAATCAACCGAGAACTGTGCAAAGTTAGATAAAAAAGACAGGACCTTTACCAGTGTTTTATAGTAAAGTATAGTATCAACACTGAAGAAAGATAATGAATTCATTTTGGCCCTCTACAGAAAGGTACAATTCCCCAGCACATAGATGCCCTGGAAAGACTGATTAGTCATGTGACACAACATGCACGCTTAAAGAAGCGCAATAATAGACAAGGAAACAGCTAGAAGAAGAACAAGTGTGTGGGTAAAACCTCGGATCCCGCACAGGTCCCTGCAGGGGCAATATGAACAGCTGAAGAAAGAACAGCATGCTGAGGATGTCTCTGCATTTGCCTATTTTGTGCGGATGGAGCCCCAGGCTTTTCATGAACTTCTGACACGAATTGTACCGAGGATTACCAAACAAGATACTAACTGCAGGAAGTATCTGGAACCTAGTTTAAAGCTGGTTGTCACCTCGAGGTTCCTCACAACCGGCAACAGTTACAAGATACTTCAATATGGATTCCTAGTTGCCCACAACACTATTTCTGTGTTTATCCTACAAGTGTGCCATCGATAATCGATGAATTATCTGACGAAGTTCTCATGTGCCCAGATACTCCAGATGTTTGGAAACAAGTATCACAATCTTTCTACAACTGTTGGAACCTTCGTCACCGCGTGGGTTCGATTGATGGCAAACATCAAGAAACCCCCAAAGACTCACATCTTATTCTATAGAACTTTTTATAATATACTCTGATAATATAAACCCTCTGGGATTTCTGCTCCCACCAGAAAGTAAGCAGAGATGACCCTTCTATATGTAATCCTTCCATAGTGTTCACAAAACTTATGTATTACAAACACGAATATATTCTACTCATGTATCATTGTTACTTCTGGCCAATAAATTGAAATTGAAAACAGTAAAGGTTGTTTCTCCCTTGTACTACTCGCAATTGTCGATGCTCACTATAGTCGAAATTTTAAAGAGGGGCGCTTGTGCTGCCCCTTCTTCTTCTGTGGTATTGAAGCTTCGCTGGCAGCTGCTTCACTATGTTCAGATAGTGGTACACGTGATCTCGAATCTTGATCACTGGAAGCATGCGAAGAAGGAGCAGAAAAACATTTCTTGCCTCGACCACAAATCTTGCCCTTTTTTCGTGGCATTTTTGCACTAATTAAAGGAGAAATAATTAAGTAATGGTGGTACACGTGATCTCGAATCTTGATCACTGGAAGCATGCGAAGAAGGAGCAGAAAAACATTTCTTGCCTCTACCACAACTCTTGCCCTTTCTTCGTGACATTTTTGCAATAATTAAAGCAGAAAGTCTTACAGTCCAGTACTAATACAGGGAATAAAATCTAGCACTGCAGGACTAGTGATAAAAAGTCAAGCAGGATCAAGCGGTCACTGTGGTTAGATTGGGCGCATTTATGATCTAGGACGCGCTTTTACTCGCGCAGGGTATAGCGTACTATTGTGAAGGCATGGCGTACGGTGAAGTAGTGTTGTCTAAACTTGCGTAATAAATGCGTACTTTCCGCGTCTAGTGTCTATGCATGTTAAATTTGTTGCCTCTACCTGACGTTCCTCTTTGCATCCCTCACCGTATAGTTACGTAGTTCAGAGTACGCTCGGCGTAGTCGGTACGCCACACTGCGCAACTCTACGCAGATCCGATGTGAAAGGCCCTATAGAAGCTTGGCGCATCGTCTCACCATCTAACTAGGTTGTATTAGCATGGGTTTAACCAGCTTACATATTAAATCGACGCAATAGCTTGTGTGTTTTGAATAACCAGCCTGTAGGCTAAACAGATAGAAAGTGAAAATAAGACGGGGGGTCGCATGATGGAAGCGTTAATTGTACGGATGCTAAATGGTATAAATTTAAACAATGTCTTTTTGCACTCTTTTTTGCGAGTTGTCATGCAGATTGTCATATGTATGAATAACCATGTTTCGATCCATCCAACAAACCAAATAACGTACGCCTACAACAATAAGGATCTATTTTTGTAAAAGCTTTATTTTGAAATTACACTTTTTATATTTTAACACTAGTTTTTCCTCTCATTTCTTGTAGTTCGGTTTCACGAGCTATTCGATTTTCTTCGTGTCTGCAATAGAAATAAAATTTTGAAATATATATTCAATATGGTTTGACCATATGAAACACAACTCAAATATCAAATATATTACAAGTCGACCTAGCATTTTGTATTGGCCATTCTTGTAAAACACAAATAATATAAATGTACTGAATTTAGCTCTCCGGCGGTTACAAATTAATAAAATTGTTCTGGAAACAAAATGCATCTGTGGGTAAAGAATTAAATCGTCCGGATTGGATGAAATTATTTCGCTGTGACCCTGTTTTGGCCGTCCTTGGCACAACCATCGACTTTTATCAGCGGGTTTAAAAAAATACATTTAATTGCCTCTGAACAATGAGTGTAAGGACATTACTTAATGTATATGCTTTATTGATTTCAATGAAAATCATTTTTTTTTTTATATAAAGTTGTCAACACTTTGGTTAAATAGTTTTGTCCTTTATACCTTGTTATAAGAATCTGGACGGAAAACTTTCTGGCACCGGAAATGACATCTAACAGCGCCATCTGTTGATCACGAGGTAAATGACCTAATAGGAGCACTTGTAATGGCGTAACGTGGATCAAGTTCTGAAGAGAAAATATGGACTTAGTAACATTTTATTAAACGCAAGTCAGAAGGCTATAAAATGTATATCAGTTTCAACTATTTTGAGCGCACATGCAGTTCACTAGACCCCGAGAATGTAACACCCAATTCTGTTTCAGTGACCGATCAAACAATGAGATCTGGTTTAATTCGAACAAGGCACAGCACAATAACGCTTATTAAGGATACATTGACGATATCTGCATAGATCTTACAATACCAGTTACGTAAACTATAAATAACCAGACTGTGGTTGATGTGGACCTGGATGAAGAGTCATGCTCTTGGTTCGGAGTGTCTGTTTAGCTCAGTTGGTAAGAATTAAACCAGTGACCCGAATTAGTATACCGATGGAGCAAGCGAATTTATTTTCTGCATAATTTTATTAATGTTATATTTTTCTAAAAAGCAATCACACGGTCACATGGTTGTAGATCAATCAAAATCGATGAAACAGCTTATGGTCTAGATAAACTCCCAGAGACAAAAGTTTCTTAATAGATCTTCATCTCGAGTTGTGTTATGGGTAACCTACAGACATCTCGAGAGTATATCATGATCATTTTCATGGTATAATATTGATCAATGTAGCCAACAAAATAATCGGTATATGTAAGGAAAAAATAATCAGCCTACAAGTTGGTTTTGTGTTTAGGTATAGAGATTAACCAATGAATATATCCGTTAAAGAAAATGAGTGTTACAACCTGTCTGATACAGAGGGAAGTGTCCTTTACATTTGTGTTTCTCTGGTATGCTATAACAGATTTGCAGAGGTCTACTCGTCTCACCATTTAAAATCTATTTTTGTTTTTTTGTTTTTTTTCCGCTCGCCTGTGTCAGGCAGTAATTGATCTGAAGCAACCCTAGCTTGGGACGGGCATGGTCTATTGTCACATGCCATCGATTTAAAACATAAACATTATTATTTATTAATAATTCAGGTATATGACCAGATCATAAAATACACATGTGTTTGACCTTTGTTTGTATTTTGAAACACTCAGTTTGTTCAAAATACAAACAAAGGTCAAACACGTGTGTATTTTATGATCTGACCATTAACCTAAATTATCAATATTTTAATAACTGCCTGTCTTGCATAAAATACATTTTACCTGATATATTTGTTGACGTAATTTCGTCTCTTCGTCTAATAATCTAGTATAACGCAATACCCTACAAGAAACTCTCTTGACTGATCGACGAATTTTCGTTCTTGACTCCCTCATTTCTTCGAGAGCTTTGTTATAGAGTGGTATGAAGGGCTGGGGAAGGGCAGATTGTAACAGCTCTATGTAAACGATTTTCCTGTATAACATCTGGAAAAATAAAAACAAATTTAAAAACAATTGAATTATGCCATGTTTCATTTTTTTTATTAAACCTGGGATTACAATATACATATAGTAATCCCAGATTAAACTTCAAAAATAATTTTCCAGTATGTTATTAAAATTAATCAATACTAATATCAAAGGGTTTTTCAAGGACTTGTAACTATATTAATAGTCCAAGGTCTACAATTGTTGCTGGAAAAATGAATTAAAATTTTCAATTTTTGTTTTACAAGAAATGCGAATGCTTTGCTTTAATTACTTACTGTATTTAGTCAAAACTTTTGCTTGTACGCTCCAACAGTATTTAAGGTCCAAGTGTTTTGTATGCAAGATTCGCGGCACCCCCTATATTGATGACGCCATATTTGTACATGGACGACATTGCAGAGTAGCCCTACTTGGTCACGATCAAGATTCAAGACCTTAATCCATGCACGTGCCTGGGCGAAGGGCAAATATGTTTGGCCACGTGAATATGGCCTCGTGACGTTTGGATAGGTGTCTCTTTGACAAAAACACACAATTTTACAATGAAGCCGGGTACGTTGTGAAACGGGAATCGGACGGTTATAGGCACATGGTGGACTTCATTTTCGGGTGGCTGAGGCTGCTAGCCATTGGATTGTCGTCCAGAGGTGATTCCACGAAATAAATAAATGTTTTGAGAAGTGTTTAGTAATTATGTGAATCTTTGACAACAATAAACAATTGGAAAATGAAACGGTGTATGGTGTATACTTCTGGCTACGTAACAGGATTTACCATGATTGCTTCACCTCTCAATAATCTTGTCTTCCAATGAATCCAAGATATCTGAAACACACTGGTCAATATTGAACTGGAAATATAACTGACATCTTCTTCTGTCCTTGGCTAACCGACCATAAATAACCGTTTATATTGGAAACTGAAACATCAACTAACGAGCTTGGTGCGGTTTTGCCACAGAAGCAAGATAGACAGATAAAAGTTATCACCAATCTAATTAAAATTAGATCTCAAAAACGCTCCCCGTATTTTGATTGTCGCCGACATTGAGATCTAACGCAAACACCCCCTCTAGCCTGTTCAAGTTTATTGGGGTTCATGAAAGGTCACAGTTTCAGT
>JAVFBX010159918.1:0-15162 GCA_034783855.1 Mopalia kennerleyi
AAAATCTTTGGAAGCAGATATTAAAAATGAAGCAAATGTTGAAAATTAATAAAGAAACGGTAAGAGGGTATTACTTTTCAAATCACGTAAAATATAGTCAAATTTAAGATGCAAATGAACTGTTATGAATTAGTCTCGCCACATAGTGGTAAACGCATATAAATATTTCTATTTTGCAACATTTATATGCGTTTACAAATATGTGGCGAGAATAATTTTTTTATTATCAAGACTTTTTTTCTTCTTCTTCTTCTTTCTGTTTCATTTCTAGCAGAGCTGCTTATTATGTAAATGTATATATTTCATTTTAATTCAAAATGAATGTTAATCTGTGTGTGTATACGATATAAGCCATATAGCTTACTGTGTACTTATTGTGACAATAAAGTTTGTTTTTTTTTTAAACTGTTATCATGTATCGCTAGGTAAGGTACTTGTAATAAAAAGGGTCCAATATGGTTCTGTCTCGCGGCATTTTTGTGAAGTAATCCAATTAGGTCCTGTCCAACGGCGTTTTTGTGAAGTAATCTAATATGGTTCTGTTCCACGGCGTTTTTGTTTCGTAATCCAATAAGGTCCTATCCAAAAGAGTTTTTGTGAAGTATTCCAATAAGCCACTGTCTCACACCGTTTTTGTGAAGTAATGCAATAAGCCACAGTCTCATAGCGTTTTTTTGAAGTAATCCAATAAGCCACTGTCTCACAGCGTTTTTGTGAATATTCTAATAAGGTTCTGTCCCACGGCATTTCTGTGAAGTAATCCAATAAGCCACTTTCTCACAGCGTTTTTATGAATTAATGCAATAAGCCACTTTCTCACAGCGTTTTTGTGAAGTAACACAATAAGGTCCTGTCTCACAGCGTTTTTGTGAAGTAATGCAATAAGGTCCTGTATCACATGGTTTTGTGAAGTAACCCAATATGGTTCTGTCCCACGGCGTTTTTGTGAAGTGATCCAACAAGCCTCTGTCTCACGGAGTTGATTGTGTTTAAATCCCATAAGGTTCAGTCCAACGGCGTTTTTGTGAAGTAATCCAATAAGGTTCTGTCTAGCTGCATGTTTGTGAAGTAATCCAATAAGGTCCTGTCCAATGGCGTTTTTGTGAAGTAATCCAATATGGTTCTGTTCCACGGCGTTTTTGTCAAGCAATCCAATAAGGTTCTGTCTCACGGTTTCTTTATGTCGTTATCCAATTAGGTCCTTCCATTGAAGTTTTCGTGAAATAATCCAACAAGGTTCTGTCTGTTTTTGTGAAGTAATCTACCAACGTTTTGTCTCACGGTTTCTTTGTATCGTAATCCAATTAGGTCCTGTCCAGTTGCGTTTTCGTGAAATAATCCACCAAGGCTCTGTCCAACAGCATTTTTTAGAAGTAATCCAATATGGTTCTGTCCCACGCTGTTTTTGTAAAGTAATATAACAAGGTTCTGTTTCACGGCTTCTTTGTGTCGTAAACCTATAAGGTTCTGTCCTCGATGTTTTTGAGAAGTAATCCAATAAGGTTCTGTCCTCAATGTTTTTGTGAAGTAATCCAATAAGGTTCTGTCCTCGATGTTTTTGTGTCGTAAACCAATAAGGTTCTGTCCTCGATGTTTTTGTGAAGTAATCCAATAAGGTTCTTTGTGAAATGATCCTATCCTTTTTGGCATCTCAAATATATTTTGCCACACAATTCTCAGACATAATAAAATTTACAATAATTTCTGAATTACAGTTTTAAAAATAAACCACATAAATCTTTCAAATTTGTCACCTGTAACAAAAATATCTCACTTATGAGACATTTTAAAGGCTTATTAGATGGCTTTAAACGGTGACTCTGATGCTTTCGCACATGTTATCATTCGATATTGATTTCTTAATTGAAACTGTTCAGTTTTTCTAACGGTTTTTGATTTCTAGAGATTTGGCGTACTTATTCGTTTTGGAACAAGGATCTGCCTGAGAACTGGGCATGTAAGGTTATATAAGGTGAGGGGGTGCACTTCCTTTGAAGCGTTAATAGTATGGACATTATAATACTCTTCGAGGTGTTTGATGTGAAAAAGGAGGAAGAAGTCGATGGGATTTGGTTAGTCAATACCTTATAATTAAAACTATTTATATTATATTAAAATTAACTCTTTAGTATAGTGGAATAGGTAAAACGATCTACATCACCTGGGCTATGTCTATACAGTTAGCCTTTTGGTCATGTGCATTTACTGTAATAATTACTCAACATAAAATAACATGTTACTGTCTGTACTCGGTACACAGATCTACGCAGTAATAATAGGATACCATTTTATCACACACCAACTCAAGTCTGAAGATGGCGCTAACCGAGAATAAAAAAACATGTTACTGTCTGTGATCAGTACACAGGCCTCTGTAGTAATAAAGGGTTACCATTTTATCACAAATCGCTCATGTCAGAAGGGTTACCATTTTATCCAATATCAAGTCAAAACTGGGGATGGTGCTGCCTGAGAATGGCAATAACATGTTACTGTGTGTTCATTATACAAGTCACTGTTGTAATAAAGATATATAATTTTATCCAAAAATAAACTCAAGACTGAATGGAGTGCCCGAGAGAGAAAATAGCATGGTACTGTCTGTTCAGTACTCAAGCCTCTGTTGTAAAACAGATGGGGATACAATTTTATAAAATATATACTCGAGACTGGGGACGGTTTTGACAGAGAATGAAAATAGCAGGTCATTGTCTGTGTTCAGTATTCAGTTCTATGCAGTAATAAAGGGATATCATTTTATTACAAATCAAGAAAGCCTGAAGATGGTGCTGACCCAGAATGGAAATAGCATGTTACTGTCTGTGTTCAGTACACAGATCTCTGGAGTTATACAGAGATATGATTATATCACAAATCAAGAAAGCCTGAAGATGGTGCTGACCCAGAATGGAAATAGCATGTTACTGTCTGTGATCAGTACACAGGTCTCTGGAGTAATAAAGAGATATAATTTTATCACAAAACTCTTTAAGTACCTTGCTTGAATTAATTTATTCTTTCTGTAAATCGTTTAAACATTATTATGAACAACGTGAAAAAAACAGCAATTACCCCAATATTAAAGAGATTTAAGCTGCATTCTGCAATATCTTGCACAAAATGCACTGTTAAGAACCAAACGATTACACAATTATTTCTCCCGAGTTTCACAAGTTCCCGGAGTAAGACCAAATTTATACAAAATCACAAAAGTATCCGCCCGAAAAAATTGTTGCAAATAGCATGCATTAATTTTTAGAGACAGAAACCATAATAGCCATAAACTAATTTTGATTTCGTCCGCGCCATTAAACACCACATGCTGTAAGTCTCTTTATGGAGTACTGACCAAGGCTAAGGAAACACAGAAATTATGGTATCAACGTTTTCTTAGACCTTAGCAAGGCCTTCGATACTGTAAATCACACTATCTTACTTGAAAAACTAAAACATTATGGCTTTCGAAACGCAACTAAAGACTGGCTACTTGTTAGAGAGGACGCAGGTTGTGCCGTGTAATGATTTATTGTCTTCTTCGTCCATTGTCTCAAACGGGGTTCCTCAGGGATCTATTCTTGGTCCTTTGTGGTTCGTCCTATACATCAACAACCTGATTTCTTCATCTGACCTATCTACCACCTTATGTTCAGCCGATATTAGTATTACAGCCTCCAGCTCCAATCTCAATGACCTAACTGAAACCGTCAACAATCAACTAACTAATTTATATGACTGTTGCAACAAACTTTCTCTAAATATCTCTTAATCTAAATGCATTCTCTTCAAACCAAATTGTGCCTTTACATCTTTCTCTCGAACTGTTAATACTTTTAAATCCCTAGATATTCATTTCAATATCAAACTAACCTGGCAAACTCACTTTTTTGACAAAACATATATACGTTAAGCTGAAAGCTTATACTGTATGCATCAATGTAGCAAATATTTTGTTCAGATTTATAATTATAGTACATTGCTATATACAATTAGATGTCTTAACTATAGCAACAAATTATCAAATAATAAGAAGGCAACTTATGAATAATTATTTTTAAAAAAGTAAAATAAAAAAACATGAGTATTTAATTGCTAAATCTGTGTTTATGTAGTATATGTAACAAGTGGTGTTTGCTGTTCGTGGTGGATCGATCGGTCTGTTCGGGCTATAAATCTGCTTAATACATAAGTGTTAAACGTGAATTATAATAGTTATAACTTATAAGCACACAGATCGTGTCATTAGGTAAAACGCCTGCTATAGAAGTAATGAAAGTGCAGACCGCTAAAGCAATTACATGTACTTCGTTGAAATTAGGCTACCACTTATATCCGATGCACCGTACAAAAGCAGAGAAGTAGAGGGAATATCGAAATATTCATTATCTAACAAACATGTAAATAATCGTTGTATCTGCTCGTTGTACTTACTACATCTCAGAAAATAGTGGTCAGCGTTTTCAATAGATGTGCTTAAATACATTGTAGTCTGTTATGGTGTTGATAAGATATGGCAGCGAGTTCCAATCGCTGGGGAAAACGATTTATAAAACGCCACAGTATTGCGCCTATACGTAGCAAAATCATTAGCGAAGCGTGTAGGGTACCAACTCGATCGGTCAGTGTGCCATGTCGAGTCGTGTTCAATTTTATGGAATTGCATAGTCTGTGAAGACGACAACGATATATCGGGTCAATGAAGCAAGGCTTCATGCTAGAAAGTAGATGCGGCACTTTAAGTAAGACCTGTAATAACTAGCAGACAATCTTTTTGGATTGACTCAATAGTGGCACATTGTTCTTCGGTAATATTGTCCCAAACTACGTCGGCATATTCGACAGACGCCGAATAAAAGATTTATGCACGGTTTTGATATATCTGCGATTGGGTCGATATTTCAATCCGTGGAACATAGATATTTTTTTATTCGCACTTGTTATTAAATTAAGAATGTAGGCCTACGTGAGTTTAAGGTAAGTCCCAAGTGTTTCTAAAATTTGGAAGGGTTAAATGCGTATGAAACAAGCCAACTTTTGGACCTGTTTTCAATTGACAGTGGGTCACCAGCAATAGAATTAATAATACTTTGATGAAGAATATCCTCTGCAAATACATATAAACATGTATCATCGGCAAATAACCTTATATTATTGTGTAGGTCGTTGATGTACAGAAGGAATAGCAGAGGCCCTAAATCTGACGCCTGGTGTACCCCTGATGTAACCCTGCTGTAACATCGCTTTGATGTGTAGGTTGTTGTGTAGGTCGTTGATGTACAGAAGGAATAGCAGAGGCCCTAAATCTGACCCCTGGTGTAACCCTGCTGTAACATCGCTTTGATGTGATTCAAAACCGCAGATTATAACTCTTTGTTGTCTGTGAGAGAAATAGCTTGAGAACCAATCCAAAAGTTGACCAGAAATACCCCAGACAAAATAAACATTACTTCCTTCCCCTGGTCTGGTGCTTATACAATGTCGAAATAGATATCTAGTAATTGCGTCACAGTTGAGGTGCCTGGTACAAATCCGTGTCGGTGGGGTGATATACACTCACGCACATGGGCAAATACCGATTTGATAACGACACTGGCAATCTGATTTCTAGCTTCATAAAGAATCAGCGGGCTTATTCCGCCAGGGCCAACTGCTTTGGAAGTGTCAACCGACTTCAGCACTTCAAGAATATCCAAATTAGTCAAATGGATTTCTGAAAGATCGTGGGTGTCCGGGTTAATAGGGAATGGGACAGCGACTTGAGTATCATCAATTTTACCAATCGAGGCGAAATAATCGTTAAGCAAATCGGTTTTTTGATAAACGTTGTATTCATTACGACTTCCTTGTTGGTTTTTGTAGTTATTTACTATGAGAGGGGGGATTGTTGCAAAAATGCTGTTCCGATTTTTAAGGAATGACTTGCATAACTTCCACCAAAATGTATTCCCATTTTTTATCTTAATTAATTTTTTCTGTAATTTTCTCCTTGCAATAATATTTTGTTTTCCGAACTATGTTTTAAACGTGGTTTCTATGGGTTTTTTAATACTTAGCTATGTTAGTAGGATTGCGGTGTTTTCTTGATCGGATAAATAATTTTGATCTGGTAAAAATGAAAACTTTTCGCTATTTTACTCGTATGTATTTTACTGCTATGTTGTCTTGGCAAACACTTTGAAAACACATCTATCGCTATTGACTATCCTACAAAAAAGCATCATTTGCATCAACTGTAAATCACTTAGACCAGCACATGCACAGCCGCTTTTCTTCTAACATGGATTACTTAACATAAAAAACATCCATACTTTTTTACATTAAAATTTGTTCTTAGACTGTTATTCCTCCTGACTTATCCCCTTTTTCTTTCCACAATTACTTCATTCCTATCCATCAGGTGTCCTATCTGTTTGCCAGCGTATTTGAGAAAGGCAACTGAAACAGTCTCTTAAGTGAAATACATTTGAGCACAACCTTAAAGTCCAGTCAAGTGATAATGACTGTCTCTACATTATCCTTCAATTGAATTTTTTCAATAAATCGCTATAGTCCTCGGTTGTTTGTTTGCAAAATATACACGTGTCTTTTTCAAGATCCCCAAAATAACATATTTTAGATCCCAGACAAGTCTAATTTGAGGCAATTAACTCGATATTAGTTTTCAATTTCCATTCAAGTAAACTTTAAACACAAATAGTAGATTTTGTCACTTAACTGGCTATAGTCCTCGGTTATCTGTTTGTCTGAATGGACATTCATAGATTAATTCGGGGGTATTCCCTTCATACTCAAGTTTTGTGTTTCCTCTTATCAATCACACATGTGTTCGTCTACATATTGCAGTAAAGCTGTTTTATATTAATAAAGATATTTATACTCCACAGATCCATCAAATTAACCATTTTCCATTATAAAGAATGCTTTCTAATTCGCCTTTTATTTGGTTAGTTTAGACGTCAAAGCGCTACAACAATTAAACATGTATGTGGAGAATGCGATGGCCCTGTGTAACCAGTGAATCACTCGGAATAGTCTAAGATACTGTAAAGAAATGTGGAATATCGGAGCGCCACTACATTGTGATGGTCTCCATCATTCGGTTAATTTCTGAATGCCTCTTCGGAGATTATGAAACAATTCTATATACTAAGAAGACTTTTTATCGCGAGGCTGCTGGTTGTGGAGATTCTAGTGACCTGGCGCTCCATGAGTTAATATGCAATATGAATACTGCCTAATTTTGCGAAATGCACTGTACATGCCGTGCGTGTTGTTGGCTGTCAGTAAGCAGTATAACGTCGCCTCTGTTTTCATTGCCACGCTTGCCGGTGCGACGTGTTTTGCGGGGAACAACCTGACCGGCAAGGTAAAACCTTTGTTAACCAACTAAATCTGCTCACAAAAACATTAAGTGACAGATGGTCATTTGCTTTCTATATATAATAAAATATAGCATTTGTTGGTAGGAAAGCGACAGTATGAAAGGTAAAAAAATGTCACCTCCAGTAAACCATATGTTTCCCTCGTGGTTTAAAGGTTGTTTGAATAAACTGTTGGACGCCCAAATAAACAAAGCCTTACAGATAGTTACGTGAATATTTTGTTAGATTTGAGTTCTGAATCATAACTGAACTGGCTGTTTTTCCAGATATATATTTCTTTCTTGCTTTAAAAAATAAAAAATATCGTTCGATATCGTCTAATTTTCACAAGCAGGTAAATACCTCCCTGGGTGAAAATCAGTTGTTGTGGTACATCCACAACGTCTTTCTATCATGTTAGTGATGAGTAGGTGTGTCTGTGATCTTTAATCATTGAGAGCAGATCGGAGTTAAAGGCGTGTCTTGGTGACAGAAACATGCGACATCTCACATCTCACAATTTTAACCATACGTGTATACATGATGTAAATTAATACAACCAGTAACACTTATAACAGTTCAAAACACACATGGAATAACAACAAATCTATGTTTCGGTTTTTTTTTCTTTATTTTCGTTATTTATCTACAACAATGTAACTAATATGTGAAGATGTTTGGGTTATATGTGGTAAAATATAGACGTTTTTTTTTTTTCAAGATCCCCAAAATAACATTTTTTAGATTCCAGACGAATCTAATTTGAAGCAATTGAATGCACCGTTTTACAGATTGGCAGCACACAGACATTTTTCTAACATACATAGAACATTGTCAAAAGACTTTAAAAACAAGTAAAAAACGAAATTTTATTATCACATGACGAGAAGATTAAGAATTACAGAAAAGCACTATCAATGATCTCTCAATAACACGCATGCGTCTTCTGTCCATGCCAGCTCAAGCAAATTACACTATGCAGTCGATAAGTTATGGAAGATTGATCCTTCTCGCCCACCGTACAACCTCTTCTAAGACTCATTCAAAGTCATGGAATGCTTCAACCTCTTTACATGGCAAATTTCTGGTTGTGGCTGGCCTTTTCCTGTAGAGAAATGTGAAAAATCGTACATTATTGGTCGACAACTGCAATTGATTTATGAATTAAGAGAGACCAATTCCTGTGAAAGAGATATCCTGAGGTGGGAAGCGTATTTCACGGTCTGACTCAAAATAGTATCTATCAAACACAGTCCCGCTATTTCACGCATCCTCGCATAGGAATCACTTCATATGTTATAGTAGTGTTAGTGTGTATATTGTACCGTTGCTGCATACGTAAACTACCACTGAACACGACCATAACATCAATCAGCTAGTTTTTAAAATTCGAATTAATTTTGCTTCAATAATAAATATAAGAAAATGTCAAAGATTGTCATGAAGGATAAGTAGCCCTTAAATTTGTTCCCAGGTTTTGTCTTAATGCATATATCGTGTAGGACAATCACGTGTTATTATCAATTCAATATAAATTGTGTTTGTATCTGTTCGGTTATTCATGATATAGTTGCTGTTGTGAACTTACATTTCCAGCTTCGTCGAATAATTTGGTGGTACAGTTTCCTGATCCCCAGCTGTTGGTATCGGATTCAAGATCACTGCCCTTCTTCTCGCCAGCTCTTGCACAACCACGGGCAAACACCTACAAAACATAATTGTCAACGTATGAACAAAGATACCCCGAAAATTCGACGCCAGTCAAACACAGAGATTATAATACATTGGGGACATTTCCAAGAAATAATTACAAACACTCTGTTACAGCTTCAGTATTCAAAGAGTTTCCTACATCAAGCTGTTACAAATAATGTCGAATGACATTTCGTATAGGTATTATACATATTAGCACGCGTGTATTTTGCATAAGCCTCCCAAAAGAATGTATTGACACAAAGCGCTGTTGGTTTCAATGGGAGGCTCGGAAAGTTGGCAAGGGAGGTAATTTTATCCGTGCAAAGCGGTTCTTTGACGTCAAAACGGTCGAGAATTATGGACTTTTTAACAACGTCACAATGCAAAAATGTTTATGACGTCATGTAAAAGCTCCACTTTCACGAATGTTGTGACGTCAGGGGACCGCTTTGCACGGATAAAATTACCTCCCTTGCCAACTGCAGAGCCTCCCATAGGCGAAGGAAACCGCACTCGTGGTCAGTGACAACAAACAAACAATTACAAGACAGGAAATCACAAGATACAATACAAAGACACCAGGCAAAGATCGACTTCGCGTTGCCCTTCAAATTTTACAACCGCGGAGCAACAGAAAGCTCCCTCATGACGCCCGTTGGAAACAGGTGTTCTTAGTAAACATGAGCCAATTGCTTTTACGCCATTTTTCTAAAGTGTGTAAGGTAGATTTAAAATGCTGAAATATTCTCTGTCATCATTTGATTTAAACGGTCGCCGTCTTACCTCCATGATCTACGGTATAGGCGGATTGGTCGTAAACCACGACCATGTTGTGTAGTGACATTCGCTAAAATACCATAAATTGTGCGGTTGTCGTTAGGCAAATTACAACTGTATAAATCAACCGAGACTAAGTAATGATGACGTACAGCTAGACATCAGTGTAATTATATTTAGAGTTACTTAACAAATTAAATTATTATAAATAACAAATTTGATCCATTTTGTTTTGTCCCATGTTAAACGTGCTCATCTACATATTCTGAAGCAGTTTTTTTCCTTATGTGTGGCAAAGACTAAAGCCTCGTGACTGTGAATAACGTGATAGCGCGCGTATATTATAACCACAGGTGCAGTCTGTGGTGAAAAGCTAGATGGTATTCGATGGATACAAAATGCGTTACCACCTGTCCCTCACTGCACCCACAGACTGCCCGAGAGGATATTCTGTCACTATTGAAAGACCAGAAATGTCCATGGCTGAACCTGAACTTGGCTTTAATTCCTCACAGCAAACAATGGGACAATGAAAGTCATCAGGTTTCTTATGTCTCCTGTTTCTAAGTCCATCCTTTCGCGGTAAAGCTTAGACTGGGGATAAGTATTGGTCTTTGTTACGGTCAAAGGTCTGCTCTCTCCACACATTCCATTCACACGCATGGTTCAATGCTTTCCTACTTCTTCTTTCTTGATATACAGCACTGAATTTTTATTTCATTTTCCCTTTTTTTCTATTTAAGTTTCCCTTCCTTGGTGTACACTTTCACCATCGGTTGTAGTTGTGCCTTTTGTTGTTATGAATTCACTATTTAAACATTTACATTTTTAGTTTTATTGATACAAAGTTGCACTGATAAGCAGACGTAAATTCCGTTTGCGGAATAGAACTCGAAAACTATAAGGCCTATCTTTATGAAACGTTTAAAGCGCATTCACCATCAATTGCAGGTGTACTTTCTGCTATTAAGGAATTACTTTTTTTTATTTCATGGATACAAATTTGGACTTAAACAGAAGTGTATAAGGCAGGGTAAAATGTTATACCTTCAAGGTATAACATTTCACCTATATGACGACGGATTGTCCACTTCACACTGTTCCTCGCCTTATTACGGTTGAAAACCAGGAGGAAACCTCGTAAAAACCACCCGCGATTGCCACATCGTGTGACTAGCTAATATACCTGAGGGTCGATAGGCGGACTGCACCCTGTGAACGACACATCGGAGAAGGCATTAGTAAGTAAACTCGCTAACCACTAAGCCACGGCCGCGGGCCCCTAGCTTGGGCATCAAAGCTTCCACTAAATGAATTCCAATGACTACGGGCAGTTTGTTTGAGAGTAGCAATTAATGCTGTCTTTACTTAGCACTGGAGGAAGATGAACCTTCCAGCAGTATCAAAACACCTCACATTTTATGGTTGTGATACTGTCAATTGTTGTTGGAATACACCGCCGTCATATAAGTGAAATATCCAGGCCCACTGAGAGAGGCGAAAGTGGGTGCACTCAGCCGGGTCGGCGCCCGGGGCCCATGGGTTTGGAAGTGGTCCCAGGTTTCAGGAAAGGGCCTACTAATGACTCATAGAGCCCTTGATAATGTATTATAACTTTTCTCTTACGGAGCCAAAACATATTGGGCGGCCCTGGAAATATCCTTAAGCACGGTGTAAACACGAATGACTCAATCACTCCTCGAAATTAGAATGAGTTGATTTTTATGGTAAGAACGCATTGGACTTGAATCTCGTTGTGTGTACCTTTAGTGTGTACCTGTAGTCTATAGCCTGATTATGTTACAGTAATCGGATATGTGAATAGATAAAGGTATTCACTGAGGTAAAGTAGCCTGCTACGCCTCTCAAATCTGATTACACCTGGGTTTATCACAGCGGCCCATCGGAGTTATATTTTATCAACTGTGTGATTTATTTTGACGCGTCAAGCTCAATTATTGATTTCATTGATCGGAATAATTTGCGCGTCTTAAGCGGATTTTTGTCGTATTAAACAAGCCAGGGCAGAAACAAATAATCAGCTAACTGTAAGAGAAGAACAAGAAGACAAAACGTCATTATGTCCAGAAAGGCTAGAAATCATCCCCAACTTCCAGCAGCCTTGTTAGAACGGTACCAGTTGACAGATCTCGGCGGCTATGAAGCACACATCGGTCCCCGGAACATTGGACAAGAGGTCCGCGTGGATGCTTATTACATACCTGATTCCAAATATAAGGACTCTGTACATCGACTTTCTATAAAACAGCCTTCTGTTCAAATGCACAACCGTGGGCTGAAAACAGTAAGCTTTTAATAGTCTTTTTTATAAATTATTTTCTTTTGCTTTTTTGGTGATTGTTTAAGTTAACAAATATTACCTGGAGCTAACAAGTATCCTAAATGTTTCCTAAAATTTCAATATAAATTTTCCTAAATCATATATTAAAGCTAAAATATTTACGACTTTACTTTTAAAAGAATATGGAATTTTCAAATAATTATATTTTTATTTATTTAATTACTTTCCAAAAGGTTTACTTATCAATGAATTTTGAAAGGCACATACGAGTAAGCAATTTAACACGAAAAAAACAAATAAAAATATGGTAGCTGGATTTATAAATATTTCCCAATGCTATAAATAAAACTACTCATGCTTTGTCCAGATAACACGACAGCTGTATTTTATTGTTTAAGCTGCGTGAACCACGGCCGATTGTAATAGTGTAATTTACTCAAATAGTATTTGCAGGAGACGAGTAAATAAGATTATAACATCTCATTGGAAAAGCATTGAATTGTGGTTTCTTGTTCACTGGTTCTCGCCCTCCGCTGTCTCACCAAATCTTCTTACTGTATATATTTTTATTGTAAAGAAAGACAATTATGCTTGCCTCCACGGGATTTGAACTCGGGTCGCTGGATAACAGGGCCAGTGTTCTAACTCGGGTCGCTGGCTAACAGTGCCAGTGTTCTAATTCGGGTCGCTGGCTGACAGAGCCAGTGTTCTAACTCGGGTCGCTGGATAACAGGGCCAGTGTTCTAACTCGGGTCGCTGGCTAACAGGGCCAGTGTTCTAGCTCGGGTCGCTGGCTAACAGGGCCAGTGTTCTAACTCGGGTCGCTGGCTGACAGGGCCAGTGTTCTAACTCGGGTCGCTGGCTGACAGGGCCAGTGTTCTAACTCGGGTCGCTGGCTAACAAGGCCAGTGTTCTAACTCGGGTCGCAGGCTAACAGGGCCAGTGTACTAACCGATTGAGCTACAAAGGCTTGCAGTAGAGCGACCACGAAATTTCATTCAAGTGAATATAAGACGGTTGTGGTTAGATAACAACAAGTGAGCTCGAAAGTATATTTTTTAGGAGCTAATTTTTGTGTGGGGTTTAATGAAGCCTCATACATTGGTTGATTTATGTGATGGGTACGAACGAATTGCTGGATCGTGGCATGAAGACAAATCTCATCGTGGCAACGATTAGAAAATCTGTTTGTTTGTCTGTTAGATTGGGGTTTAACGTCGTACTCAAGGGTATTTCACTTATATGACGACGGATTATCCCATTCACACTGTTCCTTGTCTAATTACGGTGGAAAACCGAGAGGAAACCTCGTTAAAACCACCCCGGCGATTGTCGGAGCCACATTTTGTGACTCACTCATATACCTGAGGGTCGACAGGCAAACTCGATCATGTGAACCGTGAATCGAAACAGGATTAGTAAGCGCCTCGCTACCACTAAGCCACGGCCGCGGGTCCGGTTATAAAAGCATGAAGAAGTTAAGAGAAAACAGACTGCACATCATTTGATACTGCGATGACCTTCACAGAAGTTTTCACAGAAGGTGTATTGTGCATGATAACAGGCTTAAATTGGTTTAATACTGCAATAGTTTTATAATTCAATATTTAATTTCATGATATAAGTATGGCGTCTTTAAGTGGCATTTAGAAGTTGGAAATGCCATAAGGCAAGGAACAACTTAGTATGGAAAACAAGTTTTTGATTTAATTCCACACAACGTTTCTATCTCATCCCAGAGATCGTTTTCAAGTCATACTTGAAAATTAATTCATTCAACAATTCCTTCATTCATTCATATGTTCGTTCGTTCATTCCTTTTAGTTGTGAACGATAACTTTATATATCTAGAAACGTATTGTCTGATATTTGAGCCAACGAACTTGTGTTGTTTAAAGCTAACAAAGCCCAAAGTACATGCAGCTTTAAATAGGTCATCATCTAAATCCACAGCGAATATACCTTTAATGACTTTCAGATCAGTATAGGGTCGTTGACATTTTCTGTTGACCCTAAAAATAATGTAGTTTAATGCAATGTGGATATGGGCGTGTAGTCATATGTGCAATTAACAATCCACGGGCTGTTAGAGGGGCTTCGTGTTGCACTGGGACTCTCCGAGTTATATGTATTGCGTTTTGTTATTGCCCTGTCTCGCCATTGTTTGGTTGTATCCTCCCCTCTTTGGGCTGTTACACCGTCATATCAGTGAAATAACATTACGTAGTCCTATGGCGTAAAGCCCTATCAAATAAACGAAAAACCAAACACGCAAGAATCCTAAATGGTCAGAAAATCTCGTTCTTCAGGATAAGCATCATAGTACGCAGCTTAAATATTTGTTACAATGTGATAGTCCTTATTGAGCTAGAGGAAAACGAAACTGATCCGATCTGTGACGTCATGTTGAAAATCTAAATCTATCTCTAATCTGGTCTTAGTGTTTCGAGCAACTTTGTCTTTGTTATTGAGTCTTGTGAGACCTAGTTTGTATTTGTCTTGTCTGGGGTTTTTTTGTTTCCTTTTGGGTCGACATTTAGGCGCACTATTGGCCTAATTATCATGTATTCAAGGTAGAGCATCACGTGACGTTGGTTGACTGCCTGTAGATGACGTAAAGCGAGAAAGTGCGCGAAAAACTCGGCGTCGAAGGATGGTTTCCTTCACTCATTGGCGAAGCCCGGCCACAATAAAGCAAACAAACACTGCTAGATTTTTTATTGTTTTTTTTTAACGAGCTACGGTGCTAGTACCTGAGTGAAACGTTCGTTGTCATTATAGCCATAAGTTGATAATCCATAATGCCTTGCTAGTAATGTTATGTTTAAGTTGGCTGATGTAATCAAGTGCAGGCACCGATTAAAATCTTTTCACGCATTTTCTCGCGTTACTTGTATACAGGCAGTCGGTCAACGTGTTAACGTCACGTTGTGTTTCACCTAGAATAAATGACAACTAGAGCTGTAGCGACAGTTATATAGGATTCCGATAACTATTCAATTGTCTATGACGTTTAAATTCGACCAATGG
>JAVFBX010160029.1:0-15159 GCA_034783855.1 Mopalia kennerleyi
AAAGAGGAGGAGCTTTCTGTTGCCCTGGTGTTCTCAGATCTAAAGGGAAACAGGAAGCTGATCTGTTTGTACGTTTTTGTAGGAAATACTCTTGAGTACGACATTAAACACCAATAAAACAAACAAACAAATCCATCAAGTATGTGCCTCTGACAATTGCTTGGGTGGTTTTTGTAAGGTTTCCCTAACGGTTTTCCACCGTAATTTGACAAGGAGCAATGTGAAGTGGGCAATCAATCCCAATGTTAACAGGAACCATTACCAACACACCTAGACATGGTCTATACAACAGCATTTTAAGTTTATTGGGAAACTAATATAAAACAATGTACAGATTTATAACTATGATAAATAAATATAAGATGAAAAATAGAATACATTGTGGAGACAAAGTATGTTTATGTTAAAACTTATGTTAAATTGTATTTTACTTTCTCTAGTTGGGTAAAATGAGGATGCAAAACCCTAGTCGAGCGAGTACATGTTCGCATCTGCAGTGCTTTGACGCCTCTACATTCCTAATGATGAATGAGAAAAAACCCACGTGGACGTGTCCTGTCTGTGATAAACCGGCACCATTCGATAAGCTTATTTTAGACGGGTAAGTTTTAGCGGAAAATAAGTTCATTTGTAACTGATGATAAAGAGAGCGGCTTTTTAACTATGATTGCACGGCAGTTGACCAGAATTTGTGATTTAGGTCTAGATAGAACTGTTTCCAGTTTTATTGTAAGTTAACAATGCTTAGCCAGCCCTATCTAAAGAGTGTGACATCCATTTTGAATGTTTGATATAAAGGGCTGCAGGTTCAAATCCCCCTATTGACCTTCAGCATATAAAAGAATTTCAGAGGTTTTTACAATGTGGCCTCTCGGTTTTACATCCTATTTAAGTGAGAAAAGAGGAATCTAACAAATACATTGATAACAATGATTGTTAAAAGCAAGAGGGATTTGCTAGTTAAGCCAGCATTAGAAACTAGATTTCAAGCTAAACAAATAGCTTGCTTTAGAGCTTTATATGTATTTAAAATTTGTTTGTACTGTTTTTGAACTTTCATTGTTTTAAAATATTTTAACTTAATTTTCTCTCTTTTCCAGGTTATTTGTAGAGATTTTACAGCAAGCCTTTGACTGTAATGAGATACAATTTAGTGAGGACTGTTCGTGGAAACCTCTGAGACATAACAAAGAAGCACAAATTATTGCCAGTCCCATCTTAGACAACAGCTCATCACAAAGTAAGGACAATATCGAGAATAAGCATATTTTACTATTTTACTATTTTACTGGCATATTTGAGACAAAGAATCTATCCAACTTTTACAATTGTTTGTATGGCAAAATTTTTAAAATTGATTTTACTTCCATAATCTTCCATGCAAATTTTTACCCTCTTTTATCATCACAGTGTAAGCGGAACTTGTAATGCGGAGTACAATGCATAATTGAACAAAATCCACATGAAGTCCTTCAAAATTATCTTGTTGAATGTATCCTTACTATTTTCTTTCCATTTCTTTAAAGGCTCATCAAAAAAGAAACCATTACCAGAAGTAATAGACCTTACCTCTGACACCAGTGATGATGATGATGATGACGATGATGATCCAATAGAAGCTTCACCTCCACCAAAGTTAACACAAGCAGGGTGTGTGAGTCCACCAATAACACCAAAGTTAGAATCCATGCCACCCATACTCTCACATTATACTACCTCCCCGTTTAATTTAACATCACAAGCTTTAACTCCACCAACTTCAATGTATTTTGGCCAGCCGCTCACACCTTCACCAAAACTGTCTACAGCAACAACAACTTCGCCTTACAGTCTTCCTAAAGGAGTGAAGATAAAGTGTCAGTTAGATTCTCCCCCACCAGCCCATTCCTCCCCTGTGAAAACCCAGAGCTTCTCTCCGGTATCCTTCAAACCTTCCTACCGAGTGAGCCCTTACCCTACAGTCTCCAGTCCCAATCTCTACTCTCATTTAGGCATCCCAGGGTTAACTCCTGTATCTCAGCAATACTATCAGGACATGTATAAGATGTTTCAATTAAATCAGGCTGCGGCAGCTTCTCAATATTATAATCCACAACCGTATATTTCAAGTCCATTAAACCTATCCAAGAGGCCTGTCATGGACCATGATTCTGATGAGCATATGACCTCTTGACCCACATAGCTCCTGGGGGTCATCATAACTCCGCCCAGTCTTGTACATATTTAATTGTCCAGTGTTGATATTTTTGTAGTCTATGGTATAGATATGTAAATATTGTTAATATATGGTGGATTGGTTAATAGTCTCTCCATGTGCAGGGATATGATATTAGGTTCTTTTAGGGACTTGGATGTTTTAGCGTAACTCATGTTTTGGAAAGATACGAAGATGTATCTCTTGATGGGAACTGTAGCATATTTTGCTGGTCACATGTAAAAGTCCTGAGCTTATTGCAGAGTGGTTTTGTTATGCTATGATCTTTAAGATGAACTAAATAAACCTCATATATTTTACATTTGAACTTTAAAATAAAAAGGAAGCAAGATCAATTTGGTTTATATTCTAAATTTTGAAGTAGTGAATATCTTTCTGAGTTTCTTGTCAACTAGATTTATGCACAGATCTAACATGTACCATATTAATGGATTGCAGTAATGTATTAAACTTTTTACATACAAAGTTATGTTAAGTCTTAATATTTATTATCTGAATTTAAATTAGGAGTTACAATGGCTAATTAATACAAGCCCCTGTGACAATCTTTCGAAAATGTCTAACTTTAACCTGTGATTTTTCTTGTATTACGGCTTTGTAGTTTCTTTTTTTTTTCCAACTCATAACTACCTCAATCAAAGACCAAATACAATAAAGCATGACAATAAAATTGAATATATTGAATATATGAAAAAAATAATTTTATTTTATTAACTATAGAACTAGGAAACTATTGACTGAGATTCAGTTTAAAGGGTGGACTTGTTTCCACGGTCCTCTAAGGTCTCTGGCTAAGGGTAGTTTGTTTAACAAGAAGCACTGCTGTCTTTACTTTTCTTTCCAACAGAATCAAATCCTCTCAAATTCTGTGGTTGTGATACTGTCAATTATTGTTGGAATACACTTCTGTCATATAAGTGAAATACCCTAAAGCATGGCGTGAAACACTGATCAATCAATCTTGACCCTCGAGCTAATCACACTTTGTTTTAGAGCACAGCAGGGCTGTCTTTTAATACCACAGTAGGAAGATCAATTTTCCAACATAGCCAAACACTTTTTAATTTATGGTTGTGCTGGTGTGAATTATTGTTGAAATACAGAGTTACAAAGGTGAAATAGCTTTGGGATGGCATATAGATACAGCAATGGCCTTTTCTTACATGTTTAGCAGGGTTGTGTAAGAAAAGCCAGGATGTAGATTGATGGCTGTCAGCAGTGAGGATAGAAACCAACATAGGTCCCTATTTTGCAGGTTAAAGTTTGATTACAGTTTATTTCTACTCAATGTTAATGCAGTATCCGGCCGTATATTTCTCCTGAATGTCTTATTATTTGGTGAATTTTTTTAACGTGGTTGATAGCATTGAATGTGATGTGAAAACACCTGAGCGCAATTATTATGAAGTCTGGGCTAAAATCTTTACAATTTTGTTTTACTTGTTTTAATGTTCTTCTAACTCACTTAATAGGTTGATAAAGTTCTGCTTTTTTATATTGATTCAGCTAACATTTTAATGAGACCTTTTTTTTGTTGAACATAGTTAAATATTTTACCTGACAATTTATTTTTTATACCTTGGTTGAAATTCTAGTTTTGATTTTGCCATTGATAGCAAATTGGACATTGATCTGAAAATTAATCCTGAATATCTTTATTGTTTTACCTTAAATTGGGGCACTCAATTTTTATTAATAAAATTAAAGTTAAATATTTATTTTCTTAATTATTGCAACCTGATTGCTTTTCTCATTATTTGAATGATTACTTTGTAAGTATCTTGTCCGTTTTCACTCTACTTTGGTGACCATGGAATTTCAATGTTGGCAAAGAAGCCAAAACAATGTTTTTAACTGTTACTGACGACCCACTTTTGTTCAGTTTTTTTTTAACACTTCAGTTGATGTTAAACTTTGTGCTTTTAAATGATCAAATTTAAATAATCTGTGATAATTTTATTATCAAGTACATTTCTTGGTATAATAAAAATAATATGCAATATTACATACAGGGTTGTAAAGGCCTTCACTGAAATATCACATTTATTTAAAAGACCCATTCTTTCTTGATTAACAAGTCCTGCTGTCATTTCTTACCATTAAAGGAACTTTAATTTTCTACAATAGCAAGAACTTTACATGTTATGGCTGTTGTATTACATCGTTTTTTATTACGTGAAATACACTTTTAACACTGTTCAGTCAACCTTGGATAGTAGGAAAATAGTTCTACAAGTTTTTGCCTCAAAGACATTAGTTTATTTTGACAAGAAACAATGTCTATGGCTTCAGACAAAATTTATTATAACAAATTTAAATATTTTACAGCTATCATCAAAGAATTCAACCATGTCAAGAAAAACCTAAACGTGACCTTGAAAATGGCTGATTTCCTTATAAAACTATCATCAGATATGATTTCAAGATGCTGATCTAAATTATTTGATGGTTTTAACCATCAGGGCCATATATTGATCCTAACCTCTTCTCTTTCCAATGCAGGCTTTCTCCAGTGACACCTATGGAGATTGAATAACGATTCTCATTTCAGTGAAGACAGATAAAAAAAATATATAGAAATTATGAGTTCCCCCAAACATTGGAAATTTCAGTTTTGACTCTAGTTCGATTTTTTTTTTTTCCACAAAGATTGTTTTTCTCGGTTGCAAAGCCATATTGGTGAACTGACTGTATTGAAAGCTGGTATGATTTTGTAGCTTAATTATAGTGTTAGAAATAAAGTATGGACATTTTGTAGATGAAAATTTGAGATGCTTAATAAAAATAGTATTCTGTAGTTATATTTCCATATTTTACAGCATTATTGACAGTTATTGGCTTCTTAGTAGAAAATCTATTTTTCACTGTAACGCTTTTAAAGTCTGTGATAGCATGTGTACTGGGGAGCCATTCTCTTACTTTTAAATAATCAAAAAGGAGACTTCGTGTGACTAAAAAATCATGGAAAGTTTAATTTTATTGAAATATATATGTGTGTATATAGAAAGGGCTGGTTGAAGGTACATGGTTATAAGTGACACAATAAGATTCTGGCAGATTTCATATATATATATATTTGTACATATTTTCAAGATTATTTCTTTGCTTATACTATTATTACAAGGAAGAATCTTTATAAAATAATCCAGTCACGATGGGCTTTTGCTATGTGTTGACCAGATATATTTTTTTGCTCCATTTGCGAAATGGCAACCGGAGATATTTAATGTATTTCTACTTTCAAATAATTGGAAGGAACTTTTAAAAAAACTTAGTGTAAAAGTGAAACAAAATCACACAAATGGAAAGGTGTGTATTGCATGAGACAGTTATATCTGATTATCACTGATACGCTGAAGTCGGCAGAAGAAATTGGTCTAATTTTACACACAGTGTCCCTGGATGTAGATTACTTGTGAAAAAGATTATATCTTGGAGAAACCAATGCGTCAAAAAAATGTGTTTTCATTCTTGTAAAAATAAGCTCACTACAAATGGATAATTTATGTGACTGATTAAATCAGTACCTTGCGACTAATGCAGTGTCCAAATTACGATCATGTGGCATGTAGACCTACTTAAATGGACATGATGTTTTCATCAAATTTTTACTGACAATAAAAGAAAACAAAATTTATTCTTAAAAAAACCTCTAAACTATTTTCTAAAATTTTGTTGATAAATTCAATGATAACTATATTTTGTTTGTAAATGTAACAACCCGTGGAAACTGTACAAAATTGGATAGACCTTCATGTGTCATTTTATAACCGCCAAATTTTAGTCATTTTAAGAACTCACTAATCTGTTTTAATACACTGATATCTGAAACCTTCAACCTGTCCTATGGTATGTACATAAATTATTAAAAACGGCAGGGATAGTAATTAGTCATGAACATTTTGGTTTTGTAAATAATGGAAAACTTGTGAAATAAATGTGTAAAGTATTGTAAAAAAAAAACATTTCTAGAACAATTTACTAAGATTATATTTAGTCCAACTAATTCTGTTGCAGATCAAAAGAAATGTCTATTTTTTGAAAAATTGAAGATATGTGTATCAGTATCACAGGGTAGTAATTGTTAGTAAAAGTGACGCTATATTTCATTTCTTGTTTAAGTGCTGGAAGTTATTGTGCTGTGTGTCAATTTATTCATAAAAAGAAAAGAAAGTTTTGAACAATTGTACAATTCAACACACCCCCCACCCACCCCACCCCAGCCCCATCACCTTGCACACACACACATTGTTCCCACTACCCAATGGCATGTATGGTTCTTTGTTCCTATACAAATTTATAAATGATGCAACTAGAATATTGTCTCTTTTTTTTTTTTACCAGTTACTGCTCAATCCCATTCTGACCCCTACACACATTGTCCTGTGTAAATTTAGATAACATGAAATCATTTTGTGCATAGTGTTTTTAAATTGTACTAGCCTGAATGTCTATTTCTTTAGCAATCCCGTATACTAGTATTGGTCAACTTTAATTTGACAGGCTTTTGGCAAAGACGCTATGTTGTTGTATTAGTTCTATTCCTAAACCATGTAATGCCTTCAATCAACCTTTGTCTGGGGCTCTAGACTGAGGTTGAATTTTCACCAGTTGTTTTGTCTAATCCACATCAGCTGTTCATAAGAATCTAACACTTTCCTGTTACAACAATCTATATTATTGTTCCTGATAATGTCCAAACAGCTGCAATGGCAAAGGATCCATGATAATGGACAATTTCTTTAATGTACAATCCGGTGCTGATTTTCATTCTTGTGTGATGGCTGAAGAAAGCACCTATATTAAAAATGTTTCTTCATTCTTTTTCGGTACTATTTATTTAAATATTTTCCTTCCTGGCGGATGGTTGGTAGTGAGTTTCCTGTTGCCCTGGTGCTCTCAGACCTCAGAGGCAACGATTGTGATGTCTGTATCACGTCCTGTGGCTTTTCTGCATTTGTTCTGTGCAGTCTGGCCACTGTCCATCGGGGGTTCCTTCCCCAATGTGCTGCCGCGTCGTCATGTAAGTGAAACACCCTTAAGTAAGAAGTTGAACCCAAATCAAACCTTTCGGCTTTCGTGTTATTAATCAGAAGCACTACAGCTCGATTAATTTTGTTCCTATGTTTACTGGATCTGTATTGAGGTCCATATAATTCATTATTAATTTGGCAAGAATTCAATTGTCTCTGAATTACTTCTGTCTTACATTTCTGTGGTGTGAACTTGCTAACTTTGTTCTGCCTTTGACTATTTTGATATTAATATTGCGAAATCTTTACACTGTACACTGTCCAGAAAAGGACAATTTAAAGCAAGGAAGAGTCAGAAGTCTATTAACTAGAAGTTTAGACCTCAAGGGCATGTCCAAGGCAATATTTTATTTCCAGGTTGACCGTGTGTCCCCAGCATCTTGTCACTCATTCCTTTACTATATATTAATGGCTGCCCAATATACATGGGGTGTGAAGTCCCAGTGTTCTCATAATGACATCCTGTTGACATGTATAACTAAGCAGCATCGTTTCATAGGTCTATATACATGTAAACAAATCATCAAAACACACTTCTGGCTATATAACTAATTCATTGTCATGGGACTTCTATTGTGTAAAAAGACATGGTTAAGTGTTAGGTGCTTGGCTCTCTGGCGAAAACTCACAAATCAAGACATATTGTGCAGTTCATGGCCTCATGAGTAAATTAATGAATCACATAGACTGTTGGGGACACAGAGAAGGTTGGAAACCATAACTTGACTAATAAATCATGGGTAATCTTGTTTATAAAATTATGCAGCACAGGAAAAAGTTTTGTTTTTGAGCATGTCAACGACACCGTAAAACAAAACCTGAACTGTTCAATCAAAGTTGGAAAGGAAATGGACTTTATTACTCATGCCCTCTCACTCCCCCTTGTTTTTCTTTTTGTAATGAAAATGAAACTAAGTACTAGGTTAACTGTTCAGATTGTCAATGCAGCCCGCATCACATACAACTTTTAAAACCAAATAGGTAAATAAAGAGGACAATCAAGTGTGGTGGCTGGATGCTCTGGTTTCACCCTTGTAGTTAATAGACTTCTGTTAATATACCACAAACAATGCATGGGTTAGGGGTCATCTGGTCATACAAGTACTGGCAGGTTTCCACCAAAAGGTAAGTCCTTACATTATTTTTGGGAGGGGGCGGCAACCTATCCAGTCCATATATGATCATATGGCCCTTGTAACCATGCATTATTTGTTGGTTTTGCTTCCTAAGCAAACCATTTCTACACATGTTGATTCACATTTCACTTTTTTTAAATATTCATCTTAACTGCAATTAATAAGAACTCCACCTTAATATGTTCAATCTTGTGCCCTTAATAATTATCATTGCTAAAAGTTTAAGCTTTCATCCTATTTCTTTGTACAACTTCCATTTTCTGGACACACTTTGTTCTATTGTCAGATTATTGTATTTATGTCAATCTGATGTACAAAAAACATACTTGAAAATTAAACTTATTTATGCAAATGTACAACTTATTGTTTGTTTTCTTTTGATTTTTGTCTTTTACTATTAGTTAGTTAGTAGTAGATAGGGCACATATTGAGCATGATAAGGTGGCTTTGTTATTAGTATAATTAGATTAATCTGTAGTATAGCTCAGAAGAATTAAAGGTTTTCTCGTACCTCTTTTGGACGGCAGGCATGAACTCATTCACAACATTTTATCACTTAAAAATGCTATTACTCGTAGTAAATGAAATTTTTGCTTTTGCTGCATTCTTGCATTTGCGCACAAGTTGCAAAACAAGAAAAAACCAAGTCACTTCAGTGACTTCACAAACTGGGCTGGCGAGTGGTCCTTTAAGTGAACTAACCTAAAGTATGATGGACACCTAATTCTGTCAAATGTGATATCCTTTACTCATTTTCCTTTTGCAGTAATACTGCGATTAGTGCAATAACCTATTACAGCATGCAAATAATGTTTTTTTGGCATATGAAAGATATTCCATTTACTAATAATCAAATCCGTAATAGTGAGTCTTGTTCTTTTGAGTTATACTAGCAGCAATGGGTTGGGGGTGGAATGCTCAAGCCCTTATCAATTTAGCATAACCTTCGTCAGTTGTTATTTGTGGGTTAGGAGTATCTGCCGCAGTCCTGGTGCTTTTAAAGGGGAAGACAACTGTTTTTCGACCTAAACTTATTATGTTTATTGCATATTTTTAAAGACAACCATCTGTATTGCACTTGAATTTAGTTAATTTAAAAAGCGGAACTGATGTAATTGCTCCAAAACACGGTTGTTTTATCATCATGGCTGCCCCCTATTGCCTGCACTGGTGGGTGCTTTCATATAAAGCCAAAAGTGAGCGTTCCATCCCTAAGCGAAACAACAACAACAAACAACCACTTGTACATTTCTACCTGGTACTAAATACCGGATTTTTTAAAACCACATGTCCGCTGAAAACATGCCTAACGTATTTGTTACTCAAAGAGCTATTTTGATATTTAACATTGCTCTTGGATTACCAAGCTTGTGTATGCGCTGTGTTTTCGAACAATGACGTCAGTCCCGCCTGTTAAAATAACGGCTATGCTTTCTCAAATTCGAGTGCAGTACAGAAGTTTGTCTTAGAAAATATACTATAAAAATATTAGTTTACATCGAAAAACAGTTGTCTTTCCCTTTAAGCAGTAAGCCAATGGGAGTCTTTAACAGGAGTTCCTCTTTCGTCACAACATTTGTGATAGTGCATTTTTAAAATGCATCTCACACATCTAGCCATTGTGACTATTGAAGCCCCCTTTTTGACATTTCAAGACTCCCATTAGTTGTGATGCCATGTTAGCTTCATTGTACCATGTCTTCTGCTTGCTTTTGCCGGCTGTGACCGAATCTGTGCTATATTAGTGAAATAGCTAAAATATGCCTGACGTAAGCCAGTATTAGTTGTTTTTACAAACAATGTAGATAGCCATCTTCCAAGCAGCTGGACCCAGAATGTAGTTTGGTGTGGTCTCCACTAGGTGATCTGCGTCCTGCCAGGTGTGTTCAGTACAGGTATTCCACTGAGCCAGCACTTTAGAGGCATACACCAGTCATTTCATATTGGTTGTCTTCATTGGCAATGTAGTTGTGTTGTTAATCATACCAGCATCAAATTCTGACACAAATATATGGACTTCCTCTAATTGATCATATGGGCCGTTCACTTGAAGGTTCCTTGTGCTCTCAGAAACGAATAGGTAGCCGACATGTTCTGTGATGTTCTAGTATTGTGATTGGCTATTGTCCTGTGTTAACGCTAAGACCTATAATTTAAGTAAATTTATGGTTTCACAATGTCCACTATGGAAGAACATTAATTTTCTAACAGTGTTTATGTATATGACACTTCACATTATGGGTGTCTTGCTGCTCAGTTGTTAGCAGTTCACTGCTGTCATATAAGTGAAATACCCGTAAGCACTACATAAACACCAATTGGTCAAGTGATTTCTCTAAAGCTAGTTGGTTTCCTTCATCGGCATGGCAAACTGTCATAAGAGTGAAATAAAGACATAAGTACGACATTCTCCAATCAACCTAATTGAAGGTTAGTTAGCAGGAAGAAAACTGTGCTGAAAACATTGTTGGCCTGTTAATTACATTCAAGTTACCCATTTACATCCTGCTTCTGTCTTTACTTTGCACCGACCTGACAATTTTGAAGGAGGGCAGAACACTAAACATTGAATAGTTGTGTTGGTGTGACTGAACTATTGGAGTATATCGCTATTAGGATTTAAATACATTTAATCCCAGCATTGAACAGCAATTAATATATTAACATCGGGGTTAAGGTATAATGGCAAAGGTAATGGTTTCTGGCTATATTTGTATTTTCACATGGCAAGAATGGCTGATTTTTCAAATGTCTGCTGGTTAGCTAAATGCAGACCTGCCTACTCGGAGAATTTTGTACGCAAAATTTATGTTGACACCAAAATTAAATTAAAACATACACAGAAATGAAACTTCAATGCTATGCTGTAACACAAAAATGCACATTATTGTAGCATAATACTCCTAAAAAATTATTTAAATTCCTTCCAGGATGGAAAGGTCTGGCAATGCTTTGAAGCAATAGTTTCTTTTTTGTAACCTCTTGGAATTAGGAGACGGACTTCTGTGGCTTATCATTACATACAAGGGAATTAAATGTTGACACTTCTAGAAGAACCGACATTTCTCCTGACACCTCCAGATCTTATAAGATGCCAATTGGTAGTGTCACCCTTTTAACTTTATTCATGTGAGATGTAGAGGAAGATTCATTTACCTCGAGAACATTTATTTAGAACCTTTGTCTGTATGGCTAGTGTGAGTGAAATACCCCAAAGCACGGCGTTAACATCAATCTATGAATGACAGGTGGTTTTGTTTAACTATTATTCTGGCCATGTGTCTACGTGTGTGAAATACCCCAAAGCACGGCGTTAACATCAATCTATAAATGAAAGGTGGTTTTGTTCAACCATTATTCTGGCCTTGGGTCTACGTGTGTGAAATCAATCTGCATTCCTGTGTTATTTAAAAATTATAAAAAATCTCTACAATTATGTGTTGAAGAGACTATTCCCAGGTGGGTATCATGTAGAACATTGCCCTGCAGACCTACCTTTCCGGTGTAATTTATGTTGAATACACACAATTTGCCATTGAGATAAACACAGAAATTAATATTTCATGATACGCTGTATCACAAAATACACACAATGGTTAGAAAATACTCCGAAAAAAAATATTTTTTTTTGTACACATAAATTTCTTCTAGGATAGGAAGTCTGCTCCTTGCTAAAACGTTAAATTTTTCTACAATGCAGCATGTAAGATTACAAATCGCTCGCTTAATCATACATAAGGAACATTAGTTTCAAAGTTTCTGCATTTAACATGGGATTTCACTTGATCCAGGTGTGAATACAATGTAGTTGCATGGTTTTCTGGGGATGGCCCTTCAATAGACATGGTCTTTCAATATATGAAGAATCATTAGTGTATAGACCCCTGCATAATGGGGCGATCACAAATGTTCTTTTCAAGGGATTTTTAAAATAACACCTACAATCTGGAGATTTGTGCTCCAAAAGTCTTTTGTTTACATTTTTCATGTTAACATTATCGGCTATTGTATATTTAATATTTTGGTAAAAAACTGAAACTTAATTCCAACATGTTTGGAGATGTGTATAAATGAAGAGTGCATATGGAATAATTATGACCTTGTCCGAACAGTACCATATCATCCAATAAGCCGTAGGCATTTATCCCTTAAAATAATTAATCTAAAATTACCTAAATTAGATTGATATATAGGCAATTACCTCTTGTGTCTATACTTGCTCGTTATCTATGCTCACTTGCAGGTGGCTATTCTGATAGATTGAAATAAGGAATGCCTTGCAGGTAAAATATGTCCATGCAGAATTCATACCTTGCTCCCAGGTTATCCTCGTTTATTGCCATGGCCTGATACTGGTCTAATTAATTACCACAAGTTTTAATAATTGGGTCTTTGGGCCCTGTGGTATACCATGTACATTCATCCAACACTGACATAGAGGATTCCACACCACATAAAATACCCATGAAAATACAAGTTGTCGATAGTTTTCTGCACGTTTTGTATTTGTTAAAGGTATTCCCGATTGGGTTTTAAATCAGATTAAAAACAAACAAATATGGAAAAAAAAAGAAGCATGATAACATTCTAAAAAAAACCCCAGATAGCATAGGTTATTCTTTATAATTTAAGAAGACCTGTAATGTGAATAATTTGATTTATAAAACTGCATTTCCAGTTAGCCTGAAGCAAAGTTATACAGAATATTATATTCTTTTTTATCTCGCCTGTACAAAGTAAAGTGAGCTTACATGCATGTCATACACTTGGCGTTGGCATCAGCCATGTAAAGGCACATATGATTAAATATACTAAGGAGATTCCTCTGAAATTTTACACACAGCCTGACCAGAAAAGAATAGATTATTTAAATTATATGGAAATTTGTGCATATTAATGAAGCTAATTAAGTGATAGTGTTTAAGAGGAAATAGTGTCCAATTTGCGTTAAGCACTATGTCCAAATTGAATAGCTGGATTGTCCTAAAAAAAATGGCAAATGTCGCACAACATTACAGGGGAGGGATATTATTATTTCAGCTCATTACATGCATACTTATTACTTAAACAAGCTTTTCAATTTAATTTGCATTAAACACCATAATTCCACATTGAAAGGCCAGATTATTCTGAAATTTTGTGTAAATATCACACAACATGAAATGAAAGAGCGGAACAAGTGAGCCTCGCTGCCAAGTATTTTGTATTAATGTCTGACAGCGAAAACTATTTTTGTCCGACAGAGAATTACAAAAAAACTTTCTTCGGAGCAATTTGGAATATGACAAAGGTGAAAGTGTCAACATGTACACAACCAGCACTTTGGAAACGGGGTGATGTGGCGAAATCAACACTATTCTATAAGTTTACATTAACTATTGGCTCTTATTTGTATATAAATTCTGATGAATAAGTGACACTGCATACAGTTTGATATTACCCATGACTACAGATTATCATCTTGCAAAATTTAATTGTGCAGTTTAGACCGATATTTATTTTTATCGTTCAAGGGCATACGCCACCGCATTCAACATGTGGCTGCCATTTAAAGCATTACAATTTTCTTAGCTCACACCATATGCATTTTGATGGTTTACGTGCATAAACCATGAATGGCTCAGACAAAAATCTGGAGAAAAACTAAATGACGGCGATGTTTTTCTAGATACCAGTCACACGGTGTCCCATGACCCCAGAATCGCTGAGCTGTCCCTGTTAATAACAGTTAGATTGTCAATTTACAACTTCTCCACGAGTATGTCAAATGTTTCATGAAAAAATTTGTGAATCCTTCAGTGAATATTTGACTATTTAAATAAGTTTTTTTAGGTATCAACCATTTGGGAATACCTGTACATACTATGAAATCAACATAATTACGGCCAATCAATTATGTTTTCCATTCTCTGAAAACTGGATACAGCAAGTTAATTAGATAGTAAATAAATGCCCTTTTCATCTCTAATCGAAGCAGACCCTTAGTAATGTGTTTGTATTTCTCACACAGGAACAAGATTCACTATATCTAAATCTGGGTTCATTTGAAAAAGCTGTATATGAATTATTAAATAGAGCCATATTTAGGCATAATACAGTAAAAATAAACTACTCCAAAATGAACAAAGGAAGTGCCGTAAGAGGTGATCTTATTTCTTCTTTGATTTATTGCTAACCAATGAATAAGGCTTGTTGAGCTTTAACTAGATTGTTTGAGCGGATATGGTTTAAGGCATTTGTTGAAAAAAATTCTATGTGATTAACGTTTTATTGAATTTTTTTGGCTCGATGTGGGTGGGGAAAAATTCCTAGAGGCTATTCATCAGTTTTGGTGGTTGTTGGTACAGCTATCATTTCATCACACTATATCTGTCCTTAGTAAGAGATTAAAAAACATTTTTTTTTTTTTTTTTCTACAAGGTTTCCTCTCGGTTTTCCACCATATAGGGCAAGGAACAGTGTGATGTGGACAATCCATCGTCATATGAAAGTGAAAAACCCTTGAGTACAACATTAAACCCCAATCAAACAAATCATTTCAATGATTAATACTTCCAAGCAGTGGAGTAATAAATAGACAATGTTGGAATAGCGAAAGTAATAATCAACTATTCAAATTTGTAAGTTGGCTAAAGGCCCGTTCACACGATACAACTAGTTGTATACATCTTGTCGCATGCCACAAATTGTATAAATCGGAGTTGTATGAAACTCGCTGTTCACACCACACTGAGTTTCATACAACTTTTAATCACATGACATGTCAGCGTTTCTA
>JAVFBX010160131.1:0-15158 GCA_034783855.1 Mopalia kennerleyi
CCCAGCACGTCAATTAGGGATCTTTCCTGGCACAGTTTGTTACACATTTTATTAATTTACAACCTGAATACTCCACCAATACTTATAATTCATGTCATATCGTTTTGTATTTTTGACCGTAAATATCATCCAATAAATCTTTCACAGTAATATATTTTCTTAGTATTTAGGGTTTTTGTGTGACGGTTGTTATGATTTGATTGCTTCATCCGATCGGGTTTTTGTTTGTTTTCGCCGTACTTCAGGTTATTTCACACTTTAGTGGCATACCAGATCAGTGGACGAAGGATACCACCTTCGACTGGCAACAACCAAAGACAAGACAATCGAAAGAGGCAATACAAAAACAGATCGTCTTTGCGTTGCCCCGTAGTTGTGAGAGAAACAGGAACCGCCCCTACTGCTGTTATGAGAATTGTAACTGTACTTCGAGGCAGAATGCTTTAACTCGATGTAATTGTTATTAAATGATTGGCGCTTAAGGTCGTGCAAATGGCAGTTATGAAAGTCGAGGTCAATATATATTTGGGGCAAAAATTCAAGAAAAAGCAGTTCTCAGAATAAATTATATAGAATGAGCAATCAAAGTGTTGAAAACAGAGATATCGAGCCAATCCAAACGAAGCTAAGTAGTTATAAAGAATAATAAATTAATTACAAAACAAATAGAGCCCAGGGGATCAATGAAATGCCGTGTTTGCTATATACAACAACAACAATTAAAAAACAATCGAAGAGTTGTAGTAAAGGGTTTCAACAAACAGCTATTGTAAATCATTCAATGTCAAGAAAATGAGAATAGCAGACGAAAATATTTAATGAAAAAAAGACGATGTATAGAATGTTAGAAGATACAATATTATCTTTTGTAACGGGAAGAGGGGGTATAGTTTTTAAGTTAACACGTGCTATTGGCCCGTTGGATATCGGCCTATAGGGTTTGAGGACTTCCTGGTCCCGGTTGGGTATTAGCTGGTAGATTTAGATTTTTTCCATGAATTTCCCTGTTTTGGTGTTTGGGGATATTTGAGAAAGGAGGTGGTATTGTCCTACTGTATATAATCTTGTGAGTCCGTCTTTTGGTGCTCGAATAGAACAAATTTAAAGTTTTCCCATGTCCACGCTTTTGGATTCTCTTGTTGAGGGGGCAACAAGTTTCAAAGATGTACTGCTGGTCTTACGGTAGGGGTTTGTGAACGGATGGGTAGTCCCTGGTGGCTTGGGTGTTGTGCTTGGGGCAGTAAAACGCTTGGTGTTGTGCTTGCGTGTTTTACTGCCAGTGGACATAGAATCAATATTGTTAGGACTGAACAGCTACAAAAAATATTGATTCTGCGCTTGCTTGCATTTAAACCCTTAATGACAGCATCCAGGAGATCAATGAATACCATCCATCCACTCACACGACCCCACGCGTAAAGCTGTGTCTACCTTGTAAGTTGTTCTTGTGCTCAAATCAGTCTAATTGGAATCGTTGAGTACATGTATGTTATTGAAAAAACAGTAACCATTATCTCTGATTATAGGAGTTGTGGTTATTGTCATAATTTGACTCGACTCAAAATATAATTTTTCGAACTGCTTGTTTTCACTCTTTCATCTGAAGCTCACACTAACTTGTTCCTTACTTAAAATAATAGACATTGATTCAGAATATACTGCAGTGGCTATTACACCTGACAGTTTTTACATCGGTGAAATCATATTGCACGGATCGTATTTATTGATTTTTTTGTTAAAAAATCATAGGAAAAATTAATTTAAGTTTGTCTTAGATATCAAACGAGTTGACAAGTGGTACCTTCAAGTCGTCAAAGCAGTTTCGAAACTTGTAACAGCGTTCACTAAAGTATTGTGCTTTTCATAGATGTTTTAAATAGATGTTTTTTGGTCTATGTTTAACGCTGTACTATAACGAGTATTTGACTTCTATGATGGAATTTTACTCCAGCAGTTAATAACCACACTAACGCAACCAAAATGCACACTATTTTGCGGTGTTGGTCACTTCCTGTTCCTCGGCTGATAAGTAAAGACAGTAATACTATTGCTAGAAACATCGTGGTCTTAGCCAGAGGGCAGTATTTGCTGCAGGACTTAATGTAAATATAATAGATATATAACCTATATGTTATGAACGGTTCACCAAAGAATCCCTCGCCTTAAGCAGAATAATGGTAAAATGTCATACATACACCCACACATGACATTTGAAAACTATTTAATCAGAATCACATCGTTGTCAGTTTTCTTCAGTGCAAAGAAATGAATCAAATCTCACCCAAAGGAGTCATTGATCAAAAAAAGTTAAAATCGTTACAATTCCTTAATCTTTACATCACCGTTTACTCGGCTAATTCAATAACTACAAGAAGGACTAATTGAAACTGCGTCCTTGGGATTGTCCTAGTGTTCTTAAGAAATGATTTATTTCTTTAAAATCATAATCGGGCAATTCATCATCAGTTTTATTGTTCGTTACGAATTCATCCGCAAAAAGAACGTCTGAAAAAATTCAAAAAATTTTGAATCCGAGTCAGAAACGCAATTTATTGAAGAACAAATGGAGTTCAATTAAATTTAAAAAATAAAATTTGCCGATCTTATACAGCCACTTTTCTGTAACATTATTTTGATTATATATACCTTGACAGTGTTGCTAAAAGAATATCAAATAACTATCGTTTAAAAATCTCCGTGATATTTTCCGAGTTCAAACTATATGGAATCAGATGGAATATTTATCATTAAACAAATTGTTATGATATTTGTCATTTTCTTTGAAAATTTGCAACAAAACGTTCTTCCTAAATATCTTAATAATAATAAGTCTATTTCTATTTGAAACGTAATAAATAATTCCTTTAAAAAAAAGACACCCCCTCCCTCCCGATGATAGCAGACAACAATATATATAGAAGTTCAGTAGGTCACTATACTATAGAACGAGATTCCAACATTCTGGTCCCTTGTTAGATATAATTGTGTTTACAGTCATCACAACCGTATTGATTATGTACAGGGTCTATCGGAGAAGGTGACATTTTATTGTTTTAATGGATGGATTAAGGTAAACACTGATCGATTGGCTTTGGTGGGTTTTTGTGCCACTATTTAGACAAAAAATTCACCATTTCAGTGATTCTGAAAGAGTTCCAATGGGCAAAGATGGGAAGTTAGTCCGACGTGTAAATCGAAAATCTTTATAAGTGAAAAACAGAAGTGTGTGCCCGCGAGGAGCTATTACACAAATCAGCCAAGCGGACGCTACAATTCGATAAACTAAGAACATGTCAATGTCGAGTTCAATAATGGTTAAATGAAACTGCACTCCATCGAATGGCCAGAAATATAAAAGCAGCGATTTTGTTTTTATTTTCTGTTCTCATAGAGCTATTCGTCGGTAACATTATTTGGTGTAGTTTAATTTTAGAATCACAAATCAGGCCTCTCGAATGATGTAAAGTCCTATAGTGTGAAATGCGTTTGAATGTTGAGTAGGAACGTTTTCGAGGTTACATTTCGTCTGTCGCCACAAATTAAAAAAACAACAAAACACCTGCTCTCCCCCAACATTAGGTCTACAACATGGTGTCAAGAATATTTCAGTAATATGACGGCGGTGTACCCAACCAGCCGATTCTCACACCCCAGGGTGCGTTACAATACTGGGGATATGTTGCCCTTTGCTCGTCCCACATGTTCAGAAAATATCAGTTTAAGTCACTCCACTTCTAAATTGTGTTAACATCTTCTTAGATTATTGGTATACTTCCAGAATGAACAGGTATGTTTTAATTATGATGCATAGCTTATCGTCTCTTCATCTATCAACTGTTATAATATCAACCTGTTATTGGCGCGTACAAGTCGCCAAGCTGTATACTATTAAGCAGTCTGTTACACTATCAGGAGTTAAGTAGGCAGTGGGACTTATATATTGCTACGTGATATCGCTCTATGCTTCGTGAAATCCTTCATATTAAAAAAGCATAAGGCCTACATCGTCTAAAGCAATACATCAATATATGTTTACGTATCTGCCATTTAAAAAATGGCAGATTGGCAGAAGAGAAAATAAAACGGGCAGCTGTAAAAAAAAATTGATTTAAAAAATAAAATTCCGAGCATTTTTTTTTTAAAATTTCATAAACAAAATGTTATTCCAGAAAAAAAACCCTATTTCAACTTATCTAAAGCAAATCAGAAACCCATTTGAATAACCTTTATTGTACGGAAATCTATTTGATCAATATTTACTTATTTATTTAATAACAGACAAGTTTCTAGTGAAATAGTGAAATATGGAATATCTAGTAACTGATATACCATTGATCCGAAATTGACCGTTTCAGGCAAAATATTTATAAAATTGAGCACGTCATGTTTTATTTGATATATTTACCCACTTTATTATTTTACGCAAATAAGTGTTTTTATTAAAATTGGATTTTTGTTTTTTCCGAAGAAGAAAAAGTTGATAAAATTTAATTACATAAGTAATAGTTGTCGTGGTAGAGAGTTTTGTGGTGAATTTTTATTTTGATGTTCTGTTATTCAGATTACAAAGTCTTTTTTTAATAGCAGGTACTAGTAATCTGTTTAGTTATACAACAGTTATTGCTGTATATGCCAACTTAATGGATCACACCTGAAGTTTTGTTCTTCACACTTTCTAAGAAATTGTAAAAGTGTCATTTAACGGTATGTCTGTACTGTTTCGGCAATTCCAGGAAGTTGTTGATAAAAGCCTTTAAAATTCCCGTCTAGCCAATTTACTCTGTATGATACACAAATTAAGTAACTAGTCTTTGTATAGTTTTTTAATTGTTAACGAAATTCTACATTACAGGATACATGGCTATACTTCCCTATCCTATAGCCTATTCCCTGTGTCAGAAACCATTCCCTGATTAAACCTGTGGGACTGATGTATGTTTGATTAACCCCATATACTAATGCTTATTTCACTCATACGATGGCGCGCCAGCCCAAACCGGTAAAGCAATCACCCTCGACGCCACCGGCAAAAAACCGACATGACAGGAAAACAAAACAAACACATCAAAGCTCGGCAACATGTTGTCCCTTAGCTCTGAGAGCACCAGGGCTACTCATTATTTGATTGAGGTTTAACGCCGTACTTAAGGTGATTTCACTCACACGAACGCGTGCCAGCCCAACTGGTGAAGAAAACCACCCAGGCATTCCTGGCAACAAACAAAGAAGGGACAAATACAGGACAAGCAGAGGACCGGCTTACAGTTCCTTTACAACTCTGAGAGAACCAGGGCAACAGGATGCTCCCTCCAGCCACCTGCCCTAAGAACATACTGTCCTTAGTCTGGGGGTGCGGATGGAGATGTTATAACAAATTAGCAGGCATCGGAATGTTTCTTCTGGCCAGACAAAACAGCCTTGACCTCTGACTGTATGAGACGGAGAGAGAAGGGACAAACATAATCGAATAACACAGGAACACGGTTTGTGGAAGCTTTGGACTTTTATCCTGTTAGTCTGTACCTGTACTTTCAGGACTTATCAATTTGCCGCCGCACGTCATATTGTATCTTGGAAACATATAGGCTAATATGTTTCTCCCACCTTTGATGGTGCGTTAAAATGAAGCTAATACATTTATGTTCAAGAAACATCTGATACAAACCCGCTATAGCCGAGACTAAAAATTATGGGCGACAGAAACGATGGAAACAGCATCGTTACTCATATTAAGACGTATAACACGCGGCCGTGTTTCAAACAGGCACATCTGGTCAGGGTTTTCACAATAAGGATTGTCGTCCAACAGTAATAAAATCTTCTGGCTAATATGTGTTACAGACTTGTTTGTTTGTTTGGAGTTTTACATCGTCCGAAAGGTAATTTCACGCCTATGACGGCATGCCCGAGCGATGGGTGAAGGAAGCCGCTCTCCACACCATTGGCCAAAGACAAGACAGGAGAGGAGAGAAACAAATAAAAAAGTTTTCTGGGCGCAATCAAAACAAACAGATAGGCTTCATGCTGCCCTTATATCTTTAATGGTGTTTTATTAAATCCAGAAGTTATATGCTTTATTTTGCTGGAACGGGGGATTCAAATCGCCAGTATTTGATCCAGAATAAAACTTCCTATCACAACCCCATATATAGAGATGAAAATAAGCTTAAATGTTCATAACCAAGTCAAACCCTATTTTGTAAAGCTCTGATTTGCACAGGAATTTAGCCATTGCAAGAGGAGTCGCTGTAAACTATATTTCCGTGTATCGTAATAAGTTACCCGATTCCTCTTTTAAAGCTGCCCATACCTTAGTCCATATACTCGTAAGGCTTGGGGGCGATAAAGTGTAGGTCAATAACGCCCACGACATCAAAAAGATTTTTTGTCGTCTAACATTGGCTGGTGAATCTACTGGGTAAAAAAGTGGTTATGACAAGAAAGACGATATTGAAAAGAACACTTACCTTTACACTTTGGTAATTTATCAATGTAGTACGGTACCAAACAAACTGTTTTAAGAGAAATATAGATTTGGAAGATCGACTATTAAACATGACCTTTACCGTACAGTTTCCATTGCAGACATATACTATTTGTGAGTAGCGTCTATAATCACATCAGTAAATATAATGTAGCCCGTGTGATATTTATATGTGTCAGTTATGCTATTCTAAGAATATTACTGTGTTCCGTCGTACCATATGTGCGCTTTGCTCTACCCGTTCTGTGGGGACAGATATATATGATTTCATGTGATATTAGACGAAAATCTAAACATGAGGAAGAGGTCTATAATTGATGGTAATCGTCTGTTCTTCAGTTATTGTAGCTCACGAGCTTAGGTTTAATTCGACAGGTCTGTGATAGAAGTGCCCGAAAATGTCAGCGCCAGGTTACGTGGATAGACTCATTTGTCATTACATCCCATGGAATTAATTTTCTCCTAGACAATACATTTGATTTGTTGATTGGTGCTTATCGCCGTGCCCAATGCCATTTTAATTAAATAACTTCGGTGTAGTTCGGCAGTATAAAACCCACACTAACTTTGAAATGTTTGGTATAAACTGTTGAAAAATAAGTCTTCCCACAGTATAACGTGCTTTAGGGTAATTCTTTTCTATGACGGCAGAGTATTACAACAGTAATAGACATTAGCACAACTATAAAATCTGAAGTGTTTTGATTATGTTGGAAAGTTAATCTCTCTCCAGTGCTAAAACGTTATAGCACTGATATTCTCCTAGCAAACTGCTTATGGAATAATTTGTTCAATAAAAAAATCTGGACACCTCAAATAGGCCTACTGATGGATTGATTAACTGGTATTTAACGCCGTATCCAATGCTATTTGTTATATCTGACGGCGGCACCAGCACAACCATATAAACCGTAGTTTCGCTCATTTGGAATAATAACTTTCCTCTAGCGCCCTGTATAACGACAATATGAATATGTTTGAAAAGGACTACGCTAATGTGTTGAAGAAAGCCGTCGTCTCTTTAAGGCAAGGTAAAAATTGCATCATTTTGTTCCAGAAGTATTTTTCTTTAAGTAAAGATGTAATCTAAATCCTCATTCTAAAATAGAGTTCCGCTCATTCTGTCTTTCCTCGAGACTTCGACTTACAAGGTCCATCCAATTTTAGTCGACGATAAGCAAGAGCTCTACCGATTGCTTAATCTTTTCATTTCTTTGCGCACTAATTTTAGAAGTCATTATCCTGTATATATAGGTCTTCCAGCTGGAAAAAACTGCGGATATGTAAAGTTCATCAACATAAAACAATCAGACTGTCAAGGCGTAATCTCCGCTGATAGAGTCAATACAACTACCCGGCTGTAAATAACCAGCTGTTGGTATTGCTATTAGTTACACTCTAGATTATGTTGGTCTTACGATCAAAACACTTTTTATTCTAAATATTTGCCTAGAATCAAAGAATACATTGCCTCAAAGCCTTTATAATAATTAATTCAAAGACAATAAATGTATTTATTATTTAGTATAGGGCCAGGAGTATAGTTAGTGTCAAAAGCTGTATTTCGCCCTACGCTGACCGCATCTTCCACGGCAATCTATAGAAAATCAGTAAATACACAGTTAAGACGACCTTCAATGGCCTACTCGTTCGTAGCGCAAAAGGCTTTTTCATCAAATGTTTGTGCCGACTTACATAAGTATACCAATACTAATGCGAGATTTTCCCGCTTTTGACCAGCTATATAATCGACAGGCATATTAACATACAAATTATTTCTTCCAATTTTCCAAATTTTTTCTGTCGAGTACGTCGGCGTTATTACTTTAACACAGAGATCGTTCCTGACTGCCATATCACAAGCCTAACCAACAAGAGATAGGAACAATGGAAAAGTAACCGTGTTATTGTTTTGGTTCGTTTTCCAGCTCATTTCCAAGTTCTTGTTTTTGATGTGCCACAGCCATAACGACAAAAACAGAGAACTAACAGTTCGTATTAATGGGAGACACACAGCAGCCATTACTGCTTTCAGGATAAGTGTATGTCCTATATGGTCCGGTCGGCTCACAGGCCATTTGGGTCAGTAAACGAACCAAAGCACTCACTGAAATGTTTCATGATAATGTCATTTAGCTGTCTGTAAATTGTCTTAAGGTAAAAAATCGATGAATAGTTACAGTTGATAACTGTGTTAATGCCTTGTATTAACCAAGATTAGTGACAATCAAAGCTGTTACAGAAAGAAACAAAAGAGTGGCATTAAGAGACGTTATATTTCCTTAGATATATAGAACCATTGTTTTCCTTTGGGAGAGGTAAAAATCACCAAAAGATAATATCGACTTTTTAGCGATGACGACAAAGGAGGAGGACGTTTTTGAAAATTGAAGGAGTTTTTGCTAAGAAGATTGAGTTATTCTTAAATGAATACTTATTCACTATAGGTACAGTTATATGTATATGTATAGTGATTGGACAAAACTGGCCACAATATTGACAAGACATCGTTACTTATGGCTTATCACCTCTTATAAATAAATATATTCAGTAATATTTGAAAACGCATTTTCCTTAACTTGACATCAATTAAAGCAGTTAACTCTTACGTAGCTTATATCTAGATTCAAAGAAAGCGGTACTCAGCGTCCCTGTGTCGGTACTTCACGTACAGAAAGATCAACAACCTTTGCTTCCATGAAAATTACTGTTCTTTCTGCGATGATAATTTGTAACTCAGTCGGTTAGACCACTGACATTGCTAGGAGTTCCGTGGTTTGAATCCCGGTGGTGACAAACACATTTTTTCATCTTTATATTTAAGGATATCTATCTCTTATACAACAACATGAAACAGCTTAATTATCTGAACTATTAACTGGTTTGAGGAGTCTATCACATTTTTGGATGTTCTGTTTCTTAAATTCAAATCGTGGTCGTACGATTTGAATCCAATTGTGTCTCTTACCTTCACTACTTGGTACTACATTGGCCTGCCAGCGAAGCCCAAGGCTTGATCATTACTTGTTACTTCATTCTGACTGTTAAGTGATGTGGTACATCTCCGTGAGACAATTGAAACATCTTTGAACGCGGCGTTCAACACAAAATAACACCAACATATTACAACTTTTTTTACACCAAAAAATGTATGTCGCTATACTTTTGTTTATATAAATGTAGATCGAATAAGAAAACTTGAAATCTTCCAGCAGGGGCCTTAGACAAACATGACCAGCTAGCATTCTAGTTATATTTATTTGGATATCGCCATGTATAAAGGCATCGATTTTTCTTTAAGAATACATACAATAATAGAATATTTTGTCAAATAAAGTAGCATGCCAACAAATTGTTGGCACAACATTTCTAAGTGTATGACACTTGTCTGGCAATACTATGTCTAAAAGACTAGTTAAAAAAAGCGTCTCTCTAACAGCTGTGCTTAGCACACATCTTAGTTTCTAAACAGACAGCACTAATGCTATGGGAACTGTATATAATGCTAGTCCGAATCTATACGCTTTCCATGTTATCATAATTTACGTTGTCTGTCAATTTTTTCCTTATGGGATAGTTTAACTTTAATCTTTAAATCTTGTTGTCTTGACATTTGCCAATTATACTAAAGGATGGAAAACTTACTTTATAGCACAAAAATGGCGACTATTTCTATACATTCGATCATGTCCAGAAATAAAGTCGTGATATAGTCTTCATTCTTGGCGTTACTGTGATACCACATAGTTCAGAACACATATACTAGTATTCCCTATTCTACTTACATAATTCTCACAAAAAATGCACATTCTTATACAAATAGGCCATTGAGCAGAGGCCCGAGACCCGGGCCTAATTGGTTAGCGTGTCCCCCTACTAATCCTACTTCGATAAACTGTTTGAGGATTCGAGTCCGTCTGTCGAGCATCAGGTATATGAGTGAGCACCACGACGTGGCTCCAGTACGATTTCCGGTTTCCCACCTTATGTAAGCAAGGAACAGCGGGAAAGGACACTCTGTCGTTATATAAGTGAAATGCTCTTGTGTACGACGTTAAACCACCATCAATCAAACAAACAAACACGCACACGCTATTGGCTATTATTGGTTATTGATAAGGTGTAAATGCGCATCTTGCAGCTTTGAAACGGTTAGTGCAAAACGTATATTGTTACCGGAAAGTTCATCAGAAACATCTATGGCTTTATTCTCGACAAGACTAACCGTTACTGGGATATTTGAAAATATATTAAACGACTGTCTGTTAACCACCTCGTTGACAAAAATCAGAAAGGCATTTGCAATAATGTTTGTAATCTTATAAAATGATTTAAAAGGGGATATTTGACTCCACCAGGAAGGTCAAATGCAATATATGGGACATTTCGCATATTTTTTTCACAAATTCTAATTAAATTTCAAAGCACAACAGCAAAAGAATGAGAGGATTCATTTTTATCTCAGATGAAAACAGATTTATGAACAAAAACCAGAGCACCTTGAAATGCTATTGGTTTGTTAATACATGCACTTTGTCAATTTTTTGTTCGTTTCGTTTGTGCCTTATTCATTGGACATTTTAAAAGACCGCGTGGGGTATAAAGGTACCCGCAGCAATAGTTCTACTCAGCATCAAATACCAAATAACAACAGACAAGACTACATAAACGGTATATGAAGCAAAATATAAACCTATTCAATTACGACTACATTTGTTACGTATCTATATTTTTTATTATAGATATAGGCTAACAGTTGAAAATAAATGTACCCATAGAACCATAGCGAATAGAAACTGGAAAATGATTTCCAGTTTGTATTTAATAGTTAAGAAATAAAACGAACGTTTTCATTATTCAGATAATTGTATTAAGAATAGAAGCACACTATACTAAATGACCTGGCCTAGACGAATGCATGTGGGCGTTCATCTGATTTCCCTACGCTTGTGTCAATTGCCTACACACACGAAAAACATCCATACAATACAAAAATCCTGACAGAGAAATCCTGTTATTGCATAGGCGATATTGTTTGTTCTATAAACGTTCAGGTATATCGCATCAAGTGAAGAATGAGTTATTGAAGGCGATTCTGTGCATGTTTATTAATAATTCAAAGCTCGTTGCCTACTTTAAGTTGTCTCCTGAAAGGAACCGCGGTTATTATCGTATAGATTCGGGGCAAGTGTTTACAGTGTAATCAAATTACATTGCCCACGTGGATCTCTATTGCTAGTTAAAATAATATCTCACTATGGAAACCAATTTGTTCTTCAGTTTTCTTTCATTTTTTTGTTGAACGTTTTCACGCAAAATTGCGTAGGGCAGTAAAAACAACAGTTTGTCAATAGTTGTACAAATTGTACTGGCAAGTATGTGCATGAATTTTCAAATTTAGATACAGAAAAGGGTAACTCCGTTTACATCATATCTGTGGCACAGAGACAATGTATTATCGTAATTCAGTTAACATTATATCATACACATATACACAAACAATGTATTATCGTAACTCAGTTAACATCATATCACACCAATGTTTACACAAATCAATGCGTTTCCCGTTGCCCCTCGACTGAAGGACCAACAGGAATCGCCCACCAACCTTACGCCCTATTGTACCACGGTTTACATTTTTTAAGCAAACAAATAAAACGTATTAAAAAATACTCAACTTTAACATAACAAACTGACTTGTCTATCCATGTACACACCAGGATAATTATGGTATGAAAGGTTAATATTTGTTTTGAAAGTCTACTCTATATTTTTTTTTTTTACATTATGAGAGATAATGTCCTTCTAGTATAATTCGTCCTTCGGTCTTTTGTATTCAGATCTTTGTTTCCAGGTAAATTGAGTCTTTGGGTCATTTGGCCTTTATTTGATATTCCGTTATCAACATTTATAATATTTGTCTAGATGAATGTTTTATCTATGTGCGGACTAATGCATTTGTTCCTTGCGGTCATAAGTGCGTCTTTTTGTTTTGTTTGATTGAAAGTTTACGTCGTACCTAACGATTTTTCTTATCATGACGGCGTGTAAACCTAAAGAGTGGAGAAAACCATGCTCAACATTATACCGAGAACAAAGACATCCCAAACAAATCGGCTTCTGAGAGCACCAGAGCGTAAGAAAGCTCCATCCAACTCCCTGCGCTATTAGTTTATTGTGATATACGGGATCTGTTCAGAAAAGGCTCATTTACAAAACTATAAAATGTGAAGTACTTTGCTCTCTTGACAAATTGATATTCCTCCATTGACATAAAGTATGATTATGTTACTTTACTTATCTACGTAGTAGAAGGGCGTTAATACAATTGGAGATTTCAGTTTATAGCTTTTCAGAAATATTTTGTGGAACGTGTATTGTTCTCGCTAACGGTTGTCCTTTCGGTCACCGACACGCAAATAAAGCTCTTGTCGAGATACTAATGTCAGAAAGATAATGACAATCATTATATTGCCGGTTAACAATTGATAACATGCGTATATGATTATCGCGAGGTTCGCTGAGAAGGATAATAGAAAAAAGGCTGTGTAATGATCCGTAAAATAATATCCGGGGATCATTTCTCTTTTATCCACGCACAAGCACTATGTGGGTTTTGCAGGGACTGCAGTTTAGTTTGCTATTACATAATCCTCCTACAGGTGATGGATAAGATCTGTTATCCCATCTTATCAATCATTAAGGATAATTATCGCATTTCTTCAACCTGACGTCCATCCACATGCTAGAATCGAGAATCTGTCGTTAATAAAATATAATTGAAGCTGTCCATCAGAATTAGATGATTTGTTTGTTTGATTGTAACGAACGTCGTACTCAATGGGTTTTCACTTATATTACGACGGATTGTCCACTCCACATTGTTCCTTGCCTTATTAAGGTGGAAAACCGGGATTGGGTGGGGGTGGGGGTGTGGGGTGGGGTCTCTCTCGCGACATTAAGATCTATTTACAAAGCTGTCTCTGAAAGTTAATCTAGAGCATGAAATGATTCATCGGTTTAAAAAACCTACATCGATGTGTCAATGTAATTATTGATTGTTTTTAGAAATATATTAATTTTGAGTGTATTTTGACCCGTGAACCCCCAGGAACATGCAATTGTCAATTGCAATTAATCGTACACAAAAATGGCGGTAGCAACAGCGATACTGTATATCTGACTTGATTTGAATTAATGACTATGGTGGGTAAGCTTGTATGCTGAAGTAATAACAGTGTTTTCAGATTAGGTCTAATGAAGGGAATCTGTATAGCGAATGAAGTTCAATCAATAGAAGAAATAAAGTACGAACGAGGCAATGCGAATCAAAGTTACAGTTAGAGCAGCCACACAGTTTGGTTGATTTTTGTTTGTTTGTTTGTTTGATTGGGGTTTAACGTCGAACTCAAGGGTATTTCACTTATATGACGACGGATTGTCCACCTCACACTGAACTGTGAGGAAACCTCGTAAAACCACCCCCGCGATTGGCGGAGCCACATTTTGTGACTCACTCATATACCTGAGGTTCAACAGACGGACTCCATCCCGTAAACTTTACATCGAAGAAGGCGTTAGAAAGCGCACTCGCTAACCACTACGCCACTGCCGCGGGCCAGTTTGATTGAAATCTAGGCCAGAACAGAAGCTTGATCATAGGGATATGTCCGCTCCTCTTGAATGCACGCGCTGCAGTGATGCGGTCAAAAATAGTGCATATCTGCCAGCAACACTAGCGGTCAAATTGTTAGTGTTGTCCACAGTAATGACACCGGCATCACTGTAGTCACCGGCATCACTGTAGACACCGGCATCACTGTAAACACCGGCATCACTGTAAATCCCGGCGACACTGTAAACACCGGCAAAATTGTAAACACTGAGGACACTGTAAACACCGGCGACATTGCAAACACCGGCAACATTGTAAACATCCGCGACACTGTAGACACTGGCATCACTGTAAACACCGGCGACACTGTAAACACCGGCAAAATTGTAAACACTGACGACACTGTGAACACCGGCATTACTGTTAACACCGGCCACACTGTAAACACCGGCGACGTTGTAGAAACCGGCATCACTGTGGACACCGGCACTACTGTAAACGCCGGCGATACTGTTAACACCGGCGACACTGTAAACACCAGCGACACTGTAAACATCGGCGACACTGTAAAACCTGTAAACACCGGAGTCACTGTAAACACCGGCGACACTGTAAACACCAGCGACACTGTAAACACTGGCATCACTGTAAACACCCACTAAAGGTAAACGCCAAGGATTTCACTTGGCCAGTGTCTTTTCTTAGCCTAACATTACTTATCTTACCTTATCTTAACAACCAGGACTATACAATACTTTAAACAGTTAAGGTGGACATAGGCTTAGATTATTTTGTGAAACGGGGCTCATTCATTCAGCATTTTAGAGCAGTTGAGTCAGTAGGTGCTTATTACTGTAATAATACACCATGTTGCCCCTTCCCGAGATGCACTCTATTAAAGTAACCCGAAAACATAGTGTAATAGGTTATAAAGTAGAGTTAATGCAATTCTACGACCTTAAATATTGTCTCACTGTTCTTTATTATTGTTTGTTTGTTTGATTGGGGTTTAACGTCGTACTCAAGGGTATTTCACTTATATGACGACGGATTGTCCAC